>MKEJ01060917.1:0-23453 GCA_001753735.1 Embelia ribes
ACTTGATAAAATAAATAAATTCTATCAATATCATTACGAAATCAGATGAGAGCGAGTTATTATCTGTATATAAGTGAGGATAGAGAGATGTGGGTGAATATGAGTGAATGTATGTGATGATACAATTATATGTGCAATTTAGTGACAGAATTACCTACGAAAATTGAAACTGTAGGCAAGTAACTGACATTTTTAACGACGGAAATAACAACCACCAAATTTCAGTCATTTTTTTATCGACAGAATAATGATGGAAGTATTTCCGTCGTTAAATCCATCGATAAATAAAAAATAATTATTTTTCTGACGGAAATTTTTCCGTTGCTATATTCCGTAGCTATTCCGTCTTTAATATGGCAGGCTTTTTCCCGCTATTTAGTTTATGACGAATTTGTCCATCATTAAAATATCCGTCGTTAGACCGTCGGTATTTTTGTACTATTCATTTCCGTCGTTATTTAACAACAATTTAATTTCCATCGTTGTGATCCGTCATTAAACTGCGTTTTTCTTGTAGTGAAAAAAGACAGCATATCAAGTAGTTAATGAATTTTTCTATCTAATAATGTACAAAGATCTTCAAAAAAAAATAAAAAAATAAACAGTCAATCAAACTGATAATCTTTATATATACATCGCTCCACAATTCAAAATGTTTGCTGCAAAAATCTAAACAACATTATTATTACTTAAAGTATTTAGATCTCAGATCCAATCCTTAGCATACGAACCAATCATTTCAAAACGTTTACCGAACTTATATTAAGAGTTTGAGTGTAAAATTTTATAGCATGTTAAACTAAATAGAAGCATAGCCTGCAAAAATCTCGCAACTCAAATGCATATTCACCTATGTTTTTTCCCCTGCTACTAAGATTTCATCACAGACTAGACATACAAGCTCAATATCAATTGGATTAGATTTATAAGGGGCAAAAGTCCCCTCATCTCCCACAACTTATTATGAATTCATTTTAGTGCCATTGAATAAATAATATCTTTTCTATTATTATCCTTAAATGTGGCATTAATATGTGGTTTATGATTTATCGACTGACTTTAAATAGTTTTATTAATTTAGTTTTTTTTTTTTTTTGCCTTCATCTATTTAAGGTGCCGACAAAATTTAAGGTAATATTTATAGGCATGAAAGGGATGATTTTGGAAGCAAAAATAGAGAGCAACTCTCATTTTAAAGTAGGGAAGATAAGGTGGGTTGAATTGTGGCAATGCCCCAATAACTAATTCTCTTTATTAAAAAATTGATCCACAACATTTATTTCAAATTTCATGGTTCATTATTTTTATTTTTGCGTAGTCTTACTTTTTAGGATCTAAATTTTTTCTCCAAAATATATCAATTTAAAAAATCTATATTTGACTATTTAATTTATCAAATCAAAATACAACTATCTATTATAGTGATGAATTTTATCATGACTAAAACAAGATAATATATCTAAAAACTTGTATTTAATTATTTTAATTATTTATTTTTATCATTGAATTATTGTAGATATATTTAAAAGAATTTAGATACATAATTATAATTCTTGTGGGTTGGATGAGTCTGAAATAAAAAAAATAATTATCTTGAATTGCAAGATATTAAATTTTTTTACCAACCTATATAATTTTTGCCATCCCTTAATAAAATTTATGCGCATACCATGCTTTGAATGTAATGTTAATCGATCAATATAACAATTTATGAGACTAAAGATATTATTCTATAGATTTTTTACCATCAATTGTTGCAGATTTTTGTTTTCTCTTTTATTTCGTTACTTGATAAATATATTTACCATGCAAGAAATATAAGGAATACAAATATATCATACAAATAAAATTTTATTTTGACTTATATGTAACAGAAGTTGTCGACTAATCAAATAATTTCTACAATAGTACAGTAAATAAACAAACGAAGCAATCATCAACACAATGACTTAATTATTGGTCCCGATAGATTTGCCAGCAAAATATCGTAAATTTCAGTTAACACCCTCTCATCTAACACCTAAGTTCACTTGACCTCCCCTTTTTAACAATTGTGTCACTTTGCCCATGTTTCTAGTTATTAGCATCATTTTGAGCACACAAGTTTCTTTATGCTATTCCGACAATGATACAAGCACTAAATGAGAAAACATAGGTTTAAAAGCAAGAAGTTAAGATAGTGATTTGGAATGAATCAATTTTTAATCCTAACGGGCCATTTTTTAATCCGAATGGACCATTTTATAATGAGCTTGTTTGGTGGAATTTCAAAAGTAATGCTTTTGTACTTTTAAGTAAAAAGCAAAATATATTGTTTGTTGGTACCAGTAAAAACAAAATATTTTTTATTTAAAAATACTAAAAAGTTACACTTCTGCCCAAATAAACATTTTGTTTATTTGTTCCAAAAAAGTATACATCTTTTATACTTTATCATATTATTAACAATTTTTCACAATTTCTAATGCATTTTTACCAAACACATATACAATACTTATAAGCATTACTTAAAAATGTAATTTTTATTTGCAATAAAAAAAGTATATTTTTGTTCTTTTAAGATACAACCAAACGAGCCCAATGTGAGTTGGTAACAGTTTTGGGTAACATTGGTATTAATGCAAACAAAGGGGATGCAAATAAAAACATGGTAGATGAGGGAAAAAGTGATATAAGTTGCTAAAGGGGGGCTTAAGTGAAATTAACATAAAAAGAAGACACGAAGAATCGAAGGACTCTAGGGTTTAAAAGGGCTGTATGAGAAAGAAGATGAATCATCCGTTTCTCACGTCCGGGTCGCTTTGCGGTTCAGGTATGTATGTATGTATATATATATATATATATCGATACAATCTATATATGTTGATTATATGTTTCATTTTATGCAATCTATATATACATATATCTCTCGTATCGCTTAATTTGAAGGTCAGCGGTTTACAGATCTCTCGTGATACGAGTTTCTGATTGTTTATTAAATGTTTTTTGTGGAGGTATAAACTTGATCACTTGCAATTCTTTGATAATTATTTGGATTTTGAGATGCTAGAATGCTTTATCATGATGTTAAGAATTCTGAAAGAAGTTTTATTTTTTTAATTTTCTTGTGAAGATTATAGCATTTATGTTCATTTTTCTTAGATTTCAAGTTTATATACGAGATACGTTGATAATTTTAGTAGTTGTATGCCACACCAATTTGCTCTCTTTTGTGATTTCGAGTGGTATTATTTGATGCAATCGCTAAACACATGTATGTTGTTTGAATCGTTTGCTAGCATTATCTCTTGTATCGCTCAACTTCAAGGTCAGCGGTTTGCAGATCTATCATGATACGAGCTTCGGACTGTTTTTAAGTGTTTCTATGATGCCCAAAAGATCAAAATTAGGAGATTTTTTTCCTATTTCCTTGTAAAGAATGTAGTATTTATTCTATTTTAAAAACGTTTTCAGTTTATTTGGTGAGATATATTGCAAAGTTTAAGCAGCTGTACGAGTTTCTGACTGTTTATTAAGTTTTTGTATGGAGATATAATCTTGATCACATGCAATTCGTTGATAACAGCTGGTGTATTTTGGATTTTGAGGTGCTACTATGTCTATCATGACCCAAAGAACATAATTAGAGGATTGGTTTTTTCAATTTCTGGTATACCGTATAGTACCTATTGTATTTTTTAGCTTTTAGACTGTTGTGAATCGGGAAGCCTTTTTTTGTCCCTTTTTCTGGTACAAAAAGGGTAGAATTTTTGAGCTGGATTAACCCTACTTATTTTCTTTATAGATGCAACCAAACAACACATAGTAGTTTCGTAAGAGATGTGAATTTCTTGCATCATCTAATCCTTTTGTATTGAGAACCTGAACTCATGGAAAGTTATAACTTTTTCTCCTTTTTCTCAAAGGAAGCTTCTATTTGTTCTTTGAGTTGTCATTTTCAAGCATGGTCGTGGTTGCCGTTACCGTTTATCATACGATTTTCTGTGACGGTTGTCGGTTTCTTTGTGGCTGTTTATGGGCTTCCTACAAATGAGAATCTAGAATTGGAGTTTAGACCATGAAGATAAGTTTGTCCATGACCTCAGATAAAGTCTTTCTTTTCCCCTTATATTTATTATGAAGCTCATTAATTAGATTCATATCATACTTTACATATGGCTGCCTACTTCATGATGAGTTCTTCCATATGGTTAGCAACAACATGATGCTGTATTAGGCCTTTGAAGATGTCATTTGCCTTTTACATTTGTTGTCTTCCTTTGTTCTTGTCGTCTTGTGTTGATGTTTATAAGTTTATTGTTGGGGTGGTAACAATCTACAACCTATTGCATGTTGTTGTATATGAACCACTTGCTTTGGCTAAGTTTTTGCAAGCATGCCACTTGTGGGAAGAAAAGATCTTTTTAATGTTTACTTTGTGTAGTGATTCTTGGTTTAGTCTCGCTGTCTTATCATTTCCGTTTCAAATATTTTGTAATGCTAAATAATTCATAATTGTAGTAAGTAGTTCCACTTATGCCAATTTATGGGAAGTTGGGAACCGTAGCATGCACGTGCTTTACATATCTTATTGTTGTATTAGTTACTTACAATTAATATCTAGTAATTTTGCTTCAAATAGTAATGATTCTTGACATTCCTCTATAGATTATGTAGCTAATTAAGTGGCAGGAGCTTATGTATGCTCCTTTGTACAAATTTCATAATAAATTCTGTGACGTAACTTTAAGAAAGGCGAGAGTAGAAACTAAATGTTGCCTTTGTCAAGAAAAATGGAACTTATAGTTATAATGACTCAACTTTTTGTATTTGAGAGTGAACCTAGTTAGTACTTATATTCTTAATTATGAAACTTCAGTTAATACTTCTGAAGGCCTCTTGACCAATTGCAGTACCCCTCTTACTTCCTTAACATAATTTGCCATTTTAAATGGTGGGACTCGAGTTCCTTATGAATAACAATAACCTATCAGAAAAGGATTTTTTTTCAATATTAATTGCATCTTTAGGGTAATGTTGCCATGATACATTGGATTTTTAGTGTGGCTGGTTTGGGTCTATCAAATATTGATGAATTTGGCCGAATCTACAAGTATAATGTTGTCACTAAGTCGCATTATTTTGGTTTATTTCCTCATTCACAACGTTCTCAAGGAATAGTATTTTCCTTATTATGTAGATTTTTTTTAATGTTTAGTGGCATGTAGTTACTGATAATTGTAAATTCCAAAAAAAAAAAAAAAGTCGCTGTTAATTGTAGATTCTCAGTGATTACACTCCTAAAAGCTCTGCAGTAGTTTTTCTTGGCTAATTAGTACCCTCTAGTCTTAATTGACACTGGTTCAGTTAGTTGCTTCTTAAATAATATTCTTTAGTGGAGAAAATATTTCAGGGTAGCTTTTACGGCTATTTCTTTTAAGTATGGTTTCTGTTATTGGAGAAGATACATGATAAAGTTTGGTGCTAAAGTTACCAACGTGAAAGACTTAAATTCTCTCTTTCTCGATCTACTTAACCCCTTTCATTTGTTTTTTTACCCTGCCAAGTTGGTGGCTTTTAATTGTTCTTCCCATCTTATCCCATGATCTTATCTTTGACACTCTCATAAGTGATGAAAGGTTGAAGTCCAAACAGAAGCTGTGATTCTGTTATAAACAAAACCACTTTAAGGCAGAACCTTGAACATTTTTGTAACGTCCATTTATTTTGTATCTTCATGCCAACTTGAAATTGCCTTTGGGTATTAACGTGGAATTGAAAAATTGCTTTGGACCGAGCCTGATCACATTTATTTATCGAAATTGCCTTTGCTGTTAATGTGGAAGAGGCTTTGCACCTAGGTGGATCATAGTAAGTCGTATTCAAGCTTGTTAACTCTCCATTGTAAATAGTTTGAAGAAATTGCATGTGCAATTGATTGGAATTTGCCCTCACATTGATTGTTATTTGAAGGCTTTTATATCCATTTGACAATCATCTGTTATTGGTTTTGATTGAGGTCTTGTGGCGGTCTGTGTTAGGAAGCATATGGACTTTTTGGTGTTGTGATATTATTAAGTGTTATCTTTTGTTTGTCTTTGTAATCTCTAACTCTTTTACCTTGATAATGGATCATATTATTTTGTACATGTCCCTATGTGGTATCTAATGTGTTTCACAATGGTATTTGATTCCCTTATTTAGGGTGTCATGAGGTAATTCTGCATGCTGATGTACATTTGTTGCCCAATCGGTAAACTTTTCATTTCCTTCGTAACATTTCGAAAGGACATACACATTGTTGATTTCATGTGGTATATGTTACTAGATTAGGTTTTAGTATTGTCAAACTATCACTAGGAAGAGTTGTTCAGGGTTTTCACTATAGTCTTGCTTCCAATGCCTGCCGACGGCATGGCCATGGTTAGTTACAAAGGTCATTCGCTTATTTTTACAATCTGAGCTTGACGGTGTGGGGTTCCCCAATCCCATTTCGTCAGCTGTCGTGATGTCTTTATGATTAGATATTCAAATCAATGTTACCGGATTCTTCATGACCCCCCTTGTACCGCGTTCCGGTTAGCATCCCAATTTTCTATTTTTGGTGAACTCAGCGAACCCAATTTATTTCGCTTATGAACAAAAGAAAATAGAGCAAAACACAAAGAGATGAACAATAGAAAAACAAAATTCAACTAGATTACTCATTTTTCTATGATATATTAGCTAAAATCGAGAAATGCAAGATGAAAACTTGTCATAAATTTTTTCTTTTGAGAAATTCCTAGTTCTTTCTTTCATAGTCTGCAAAAATTAACATAAAAAATAAGGAAAATTTTATACAGAAGGAGAAAAATAGTACTATGCAAAAAGACATGAATTAATTTTAAAAATAAAATTCATCAAAAAAAAAAAAAAAAGAAAAATAGTTGAATAAAAATCCAATTTCTTAATTGACTTATTTTTTTATGCAAATAAAAGAAGGATATTATTGTCATAGTCTAGAAGAACTAACTTGTATAACCGCGTACGGGCAGTCTTCGCGTACCACGTTCCCGTATCACAGCGAACCGTGACCCAGGTAACATTGATTCAAATGGGATAAATTAAAGAAACTACATTAAATTATTGTTATTTTTTTAGTGTTATATTTAATGTGGGAAAGGACATCCAATCTGAAGGTTTTAATTTTTCGCTTGTTAATGGTCTGTGAAGTATTCATTGCATCTAATTTTATATGCGTGGGTCTTATTGTGCTTTTGTTCAACTTTTATTGCAGATTCTGTTATATATAGAAATGTTTCTTTACCATATAGTCTGCCTTTTTCATCATGTTTAAGGCATGAGTCTTGCATTTTGTTTTCATACATTTTTATGACCATTTTGAAAAATAGTAGTGGGAGAATCTTAATGGCGTAAACTTTCTTTAAGTATTTTAATCCTTTTATCCGTATGTTTTGGAAGTCTGATTTATCTAGAAAGACAAATTACAATCCTGGCAAATTCTCATTGCTTGAAATACTTGGAACAGTCCAAAGGAAGGCCACTTCAGTGGATTCCATTAAAGCTCTCCAGGACAATATCTCATAGTTATGACGCTTTTGTTGGATTATATTTTTAGCTCTCTCATTTTATAGAAAGCTTGGATTGTCAGCTTGAGACTTTTGATGGATTGTCAGCTTCTTGTTTTACTTGTTTGTATTTTCAGTTGCCCGTGGCCTTTGTTTTGTCTCGTGTGTATTGCTTGCAAGTGAATTTAATGCATGGTCATGAACGTCAAGTAAATGTTACTTCTGTAGAGGGTTTTTCTTATATGGAATTCTTATTAGCAAATGCAATTTTGACTTTGTTCTCATTGTATTTGATATAGTGGGTGTTAATGCAGAAATTTTTTGCATTCTAATTGATGGCTTCCTTCTCTGAAACACTGCCAAGCATAAGTTCGTTGTTGTTATCTACGAACTTTCAGCTTTGAAGTTGTGGATAGGGATTGATCCTATTGGTAGAAATGGAAAGGAAGGTTGCAAAGATATTGGATAATGGCAACAGAATTGTAGTGGATTCAAACAGAAAGCGGAAAGCCCACTGTGACACATATGTTAATGGTGCCACACCGAAGCTGTTATCAAAACGTACTGCCTCGATTTCCCCCATTAATAAGGTTAAGAGGAGGAAACTGGATGGTTCCAGTAATAAATCTGGTCGCTGTACATCTCAATATGAAACATCTTTACTGAAGTACTATTCTAATTTCACAAAGAGTGGGATCCCGCAACGGGTGATGTTTTATCAAAATGGTGAGTGGAATGATTTCCCTCGTGATCTAATTACATTAATTAGAAAGGACCTGCAGGTGAAGAAGGCAGCAATGGATGTGGATTATAATGGCCATAGCTTTATTTTAGATTTTCTTCACATGGTGAGGCTGGATTTGAAGACCGGTTTTTCACAGCCTATGGCTTGGATAGATGAATTAGGCAAATGTTTCTTTCCGGAAACCTTTTCTGGTGATGATGAACACAGGGAGTGCCATTTACATGACTTTGAGGGAGGCCAGGAGAATTTGTTTTTGGGACCTGCCTACCAGGATATCAGACTGCAACTTGAGATTGAAGTAAAGGAACCAGATCGCTCCAAGTTTAATGGGTGCAGCGGGGATTCAGATGCTGTGGTTAAGCGAATTCGTGTTGATGAGAAATCCGCTGGTGGCCGTTGTGATTTGGAAGTCAAGGATAGTTGTGCCAAACTATCTGATGTTGGGGAGTCTAAACAGAAAGGGGAAAATGCTGTTCCCGGTATTACATATGGGGATTTGAACTGCGATGATGTAAGGAAAATATTTTTCATAGGTATGGGATCGTCTGTCAATGCAGACATTGTTGATCTGTATCGCAGCTTTGGTCCTTTAATGCAAGCTCGATTAGAGCTGTTCTACAAGCAGATAGAGATCACTAATAAATACCGTGGAGATGCAAATGTTCGTTATGCTTGGTTTTCTACTACTAAGGAAGCACTATCCAGTATCATGACTTATGGGCTTGGACATATTGAAGCATCTGATTCGACATCCACTTATGGCGTTGGTGTTCATCTCTCACCTGCAAACTGCGCTTTTAACGGGTCTGACTTCATTGCTTGATTTGTCAATCCAGATTAAAAATACAAAATTCTTATTTTTACTTAGTAAAATTTGACATGACGTTCTATTGGGAGGCCTCTTAGTTTACACGGGAAGATTGGGTAGAATTAGAGAACTAGTTGACTTAGAAGTGAGTTTAGATGAGCAAGTAATTTGTTACTTTTCTGTTGCCAGCATCAAAGATACCTGCCATAAGAATACACCAATTAGAAAGGATTTTACAAAAGATAGCCAGTAGAAGCTACACTAACCATGATGGAATTAAAATATTAGGGTCCCCCGAAAATGTCCAATCAGGTCTGTAATAGGTAATTAGACCCCTTGTCAATGTATTTTAAATTTATCAAACTCATATGTGCAATCAACTTTATAATATTAATCCGGACTATGGTGGAATTAAGTAGGGGTGTAAATAAATAGAATGGTTTTAGAGCCTCTCGTGAGTTGCTTGTTAAGGGCTCGGCTTTGGCTATGTTCATCTGGTAAAAGAGCCCAGTCAAGAGCTGAATTTTCGGGCTTGTTTATTACAAGAGCCGAGCTTGAGCAGCCCTAAACTTGGCTCGTTAGCTCGAGAGCTTGGCTCGTTTATATATATGTACTTTAAATACTTAGTAAGAAAGGATATTTCCCACATTGAATGTGAAACTTCAGCTTAGGCTTTACTTTCCTTTGTAAACCCTCTCGGCTGCAGCATGGTTAGTGAGGGGAATATTTCCCACATCGAAAAGGAAACTACGAGAAAGCCTTTGCTCTCTCATATAATTATGTCTCCTGGATTAGTATTATTAGGCTAAACAAACTGAGCCTTGTTACTTGGGCCTGAGGGCCTGAGCACTTAATACCCATTAAAAATTTAAATCCCATGCATGTATGAGTGAGCTGGTTCGTGAAGAGCCTGAGCTTGAGCACTCTTAGATGAGTAGAGCTCGAGCTGGCAAGCCAAAACTTGTGGCAAGCCGAGCTCAAGCTTGAGCCAAGGTTTGAGTCTGACGAGCCTAGCTCGAACAGCCCCAAGCTCGGTGAGTGTGGTTCGGCTCAGCTCATTTACACCCATTAGATTAAAGGTAAGATACTCAGTCTGGATCATAGTAAGATTGTGATAAGATCATTAGGGAAGAAATCATCCTCATTTATGTCCATTGGTTGTTGTTTTTCCATCTTCTCTTTCACTCCCTATTTTCCTTTCTTCTTGCTGTTTAATTTAACCTAATTTGTAATTGTGTGACTTTGTTCTTTTTCCCATTAGATCTTATGGTCCTCAATCTATTTCTATGATCCTATCCACATACACCTTGGTGTATGTGTTATTTTGGGGTTCTGTATCAGCTCAGGCCTATTTGAAAAACTGAACATGAGGTGTGGAGCACTGGATATGCGTCTAAAATTTTCTTCTTCTTCTTGTTTCTTTATGAGTTGAGCAAGAAAATAAGGGTGCACACAAAGTTAGGGTAAATTAAAGTTCTCTCAGTTAAAAAAAGAGAGAAAAAAGATTGAGGGCATGCAAGCTATCTTGCTTTATTTGATTTGAGATTTAAAGGAGTATTTTTTGGCATATTTTTGTTCCTTGTTATGAGTCTTACAGTTTAAGGTTGCTGAATTGATCTGGTCGTTGGAAATGAGTTACTAAATATGTGAGATGGTTGTCCCTAATAGATGTCATTGGTTTACAAGTTATTTGCTATTCAAAATTAGGGATGTAAATGAACAAAGATGTTTGGGAGTTGCTTGAAAGCAGCTTGCTAAGGGCTCGGCTCACTTGTTTGATTAAAGAGCATAGCAAGAGCTTGATTTTAGTGCTCGTTTATCAAATTAGCCAAGCCTTTGCACGGCACGGCTCGTTAGCTGTAGAGATTTTTGTATTGATTGTATCTACATTTATATTTGTATGTATATAACCCTTCTAATCTCTTCACTTGCGAGTTAATATTTCCCAAGTCAAAAACATACAAGTGGCTCTTTCTGTAAATTTTCCATTTAAACTTCAGGCGATGTCTGTTTGTTCAAATTGGTGCTTCACTTTTTTTCACATCAGAAGCTGTACAACAGTTTCCTCCAGTTTCTTTTTGTTTAAGACCTGAGATAGAAAGACTCAGTAACACTTGGGCTAGGTTGGCCAGGCCATTGTTATTTGTAATGTTAGCTTAAGTGGTGTCCGATATAAATTTTTTGAGGCTGTCGAGAGTTGAGCTCTACGTGAACTGAGTCCGGTTATATTAAAAGAGCTCAAGCTCAGCTTAATAGGTTGACTCGTGGAGAGATTGATCCCCAGCCTGATCTAAGCTGCAGAGCACACGAACTGAGCCTAAGCAACACCAAGCTCGGCTCAACTTGGCTACACTCCTACTCAACATTATGGACAAGGAAATTAAATCTCTTCATTCTTTGTTCTTTTGAGTTGATTTGTGCTGGAGTTATTTTAGTTGTTTCCAATTTTTTTTTTACATGGTACTTACTGTTAGGGTATTTCTTATATTCCTGATTCCTATGCTTTGGTTGCTGGAAATAAAACTTAAGGGTGAAAATGAGGCACTTTACCTTTTACTTTTATATGAGATCGAGGCTTCCACTAACTGGTGGCCATATATCAATCCGTTATTAACTTTACTGGGTATGGATTTACGTCATAATGAGGTTTATCATATATCTTCTCCTCCGTCTTTCAAACATTTATTGAGCTGGATTTGTATTTTGTCTGTATCTCCTTTCTCTCTCATTTTGCTTCCTTGTACGTTTTCCCAGGGCAAATTATTGCAATGTTGACGATAATGGGGTGCGACACATGGTGTTTTGTCGCGTAATAATGGGAAAAATGGAGCTTGTTGCTGAAGGATCTAAACAGTCCCATCCCAGTGGTGAAGACTTTGATAGTGGAGTAGATGATCTTAACAGTCCAAATCATTACGTTGTTTGGAATATGAATAAGAATACTCATATTTATCCGGAATATGCTGTTAGTTTCAAGGTCTCATCTGATGGAGCAGGTGATTTTACTCAGTGAAGTTTTTTACTTGCATGAATCTATTAATTCTTGCGCCGTTCAATTAATCAGGGTATTCTACTAATATATTTTGATGGTATGGGACCAGTCAGCTGATCTCATCCGAGTGCTGATCTGTCTCATTAGAACATGGAAAAGTATTCTGGCCCTTGGATGGAAGTGTGCTTGGTCGCTTGACTTGATTTCATACAAGTGATTGTGGCCCATCCCTTTCTGTCCTATTTTCTTTTACCAACTTCTATTTATTTTGGGAACTGTTAATTTGAAGCTAGACTTTTTAATTCTTAGGACTGGTTCTAAATTATTTTTGCAGGGTTAGTGGCTAACAATGTGAACAAGCTTGATATTTCAGGGCTCACTGCTTGTTCTCCCAATATAGCTCCAGCTCAGTTGGTAAGTTTGTTTTCACACTTGCTTTGTTGGAGATCTTTGACAATGCTTTCCTTTGTATTGCATACATCGTCCTTTTCTTTACAATTGCTCCTTTTTTGTGTACCATTCATTTGTTTCGAGTAACTTGATAGTAGAAGCTTGTTGTTATGAGTAGCTTGGTAGTTGAAGTTAATTGAGCCCATCAGCACGGGTCTTTAATATTTTTGTATGTGCCCACTTTCTTAGTCACATGTTACACGTTGCTATTTTAACAATGCTTTCAATGATTACTTCCAAGTTTTGCAAAACCAGTAGGGGAGCTAAATATAATTGGATTTGTGGATATCCTTGAAGAGTACATCACCTAGAGTAATTAATACCTTTGATGTTGGGACCCCGAGCGAGAGGGCTTTCACTCTTAGTTTGTTTTTTGTCGCAAGGATATTTTAATAACTGATAGGGTTGGTGTATCCAGAGTCGGTTCATCACCTTCTACCAGATGGCTTTGTGGTTCAGGAGATTTGATTTAGTCTTTGCCGATTCTGGTTGTGTACTGGGACCTCCCAGGCTCTATTACAACACTTCTTTACGGTTGGAGGCTGCTTTGTCCACATTCTTCATTACGTGATGTCTGTCAAATTCTACCTTTTTTGTGACCTGGTGTGTTTGGGACGTGGTTTAGGGTTTTTTAATGATAGAGAATTCTAGGTTTTTTAGTGTATCAAGTTCTTTCGGTTTTCTGAAAGGGAAAATTCTTGCTTCATCTTTTTTTGGTGGCTTAGGGCTTGTGATTCTCTATTGTTCCGTTTATGGACGTCCTAGATACCTTTTCGGGGAGTAGTTGATAGGGTTTTTTACTTGGTGTGTTCCCTTGAGGCAGTTTCCTCTTTTTTTCTTTTTTTTTTTCCCTGGTCATTATTACCTTTCATAAAAGAAGGAATGGTCTAAGTTTAGTTCTATTTTGCAGTATGTAGAAACCAATCTAACAATGAGAATTAACTGTCTTTTACTGTATAATAATGTATTTGATTGACACACGGTCATTTTCAAACAGTTGAGTCAAAAGTATAACTAGTAAAAGATATTTGTACGTGTAAATTCTTACGTGATTATTGTCATGAAAAGTATCTGTGCATTTGGAAATTATGTTATGAAAATTATCGTAAACATTGAAAACTCAATAGCTTAGACTATGACCAAACAGAAAGGGATATAGAGTAGCATATTGGACCAAGGTCATTGGGGTACATTGGGGTATTTAGTATAGTTGTACAAAACCAAGGTATGTTTATTTATAGTTGGTCTTTCATTTTAGTTTTATATTATGTATTGTACCAACGATGTTTGCATAAGTGATGATTTTTTGTTTGTAGCTACATCCTTTTTGAAGGCGCTATTCTTGACGTGTATATGAAGATTGTATCTTGAATATGCGAGTGATATTTAGGATTTCAGCGATGTTTTGTTGACTCTTCTTTTGCAGACTTTTGATTGGTTTTATTTCATATTCAGGATTGGCTTTATATCTGCACTATATCTAGTTTCGTTTGTTGTTATTTATTATTTTTAGGCATTTCTCATCCCAGGTTCCAGGTCAGATAATTCAGCAAAAGATTCCCGGTTTGGGTTCAAGCACTGCAAGGAATCCCAAATCCCCCTGGGTGTCTTTTCCAAGGTTATTGGCTGCTGTGTCTGATAAAATCCCTTCCCAATACATGAAACGGCTTGAAAGTGATTACAATTTGCTTCGAGTATGTCCTCTCATTTACTGTTTACCCTATAGTTTTCTCTTTTTGTTTTCCCGGATGGTTATGGTTTTCACTTACTTTATTTTACTTTTCCATTAACTTCATTAGAGTAAGAAGATCAGTCGTCAGGATTTTATCCGAAAGTTGAGGTTGATTGTTGGAGATGTTCTGCTAAGGTCTGCAATAACAAACCTTCATTCTAAGGTAGGTACCATATCCCTTGTCAATCTTTTTGATAAACTTGAGGGCCTGGAGCTGCAGTGCTTTTATTCCTGTTGCTGGTTGCTACTGCTGATTTTGATATATCTCAGTTTGATTAACTCTTGATACTCAGCTGCAGTAGATTATATGCAGTATATCCTTGTGTTATTCTACAATGAGTTTCCTAATTCCTATGCTTGTTTTTTCTCATTTATCTTTACGGGGTCTATATTATTGTATTTCTTTCTGTTTACATTCATAAGCCTTTTATATTGTCCACCTGATAAGTGTTACAATATCAACATCATGATTTATATTAGTAAAGAATGCTGGGGAAAGTTAGCCTTAAAAGATTTTTCGTCTCATGTTTTACAGCAGCCAGTAAATGGTACAAAATGTGCAGCTTTTTTCTGTCTTCCGTCATGAAAATACAAAAAGAAAGTATGAAAAAGAAAGGATAAAGTTCGTAAGAGAACATGCTAAGTGGCAGGAATGACTGCCAACAACTTAACTAGTTTGAGAAAATTAAATATATAACAAAATTGGGGAACATTTTAAACCAAAAAAATTTCATTTGGCATCTTTTGAAGTTAAATGCTACACCGTGATAAGAATTGTTGACATTGGAAAAAGCATTTATTATCATATCACTGTAGTTAGGCTTATGCATCTCTGTCCTAGAAGAATAAATATTCTTTTGGAAGTTATGTTCTTGTTTGTTGAGTGATGTGCCAATAAATCATACACTACACATTGCTGTTTTTGGTATAACGAAATACAGCCTCTAGACATCAAGGGCATATATGTTATGAAATTAACCTGCCTGTAAGTACTGATTGAATTGGAAAATTTTCATCTTTACTTCATGTTATTCTTTTGTGCTTTTGATGTTGCAAGACGATGAGTTAATTGCACCTGGTCTATACTTGTCAGGAGGAGGGTAATGAGTTCAAGCAGTTGCCTGGACAAGTTGAATATGCTGCTGGCCAGGTAATTTATGAACTTCTAAACGTCATTACTTTTGTATGAGCTGTATCATTTTATGGTATGCATTCTGTGTACCAATTTGTTTTGCTAAACAATACAATTTCTGTGCTGCCTTGGTCATCTGCTGTTGGGATATATATTGTGGATCTAATCTGGCATGCAACACTGATTGAATTGAAGTTCCTTTTTCATTTTTATTACTTTCCTTGTATCGGTTCTGAGATTAAAACCTTATTATTTTCTAATATTAATGGCAGTACATGCTATATATATAGCCAAGAGTTACCTTAACAATCTCAATAGTTCGAGATTTCAGGAGCTAACCTAGAGATAGGGACAATAATAAACAAACTAACTAATCTTGGACTAATTCAAGCTGAAACATAATATCCTAACTTTTCTACACTCCCCCTCGAGTTGATGCATAGATATCAATCATGCCCAACTTGCTAACCATATGTTCAAAATGTGTTGTTGGTAGTCCTTTAGTTAAAATATCTGCAATTTGTTGAGTGGTTGGTACAATGGTACACAAATAACTCCAGATTGAATCTTCTCCTTAATAAGGTTCCGATATACTTCCACATGTTTGGTTCTGTCGTGCTGAACTGGATTGTGTGCAATATTAATCGCAGCTTTATTATTACAATATAACTTCATAGGAATCTGATTTGATTTCTTCAATTCTTCCAAAACTCGGCTTAGCCACGAAGCTTCACAAACTCCAAGAGCCATTGCTCTAAGTTTTGCACTACTTCTAGCTACAGCATCTTGTTTTTTGCTTCACCAAGTTTCTAGATTTCCCCAAACATAGGTAAAATATTCAGATGTAGATCTTCTATCAATCACAGATGCTAACCAATCTGCATCTGTGTATACTTCAATGCCTCGATGCGCACTTTTCTTGAAAAATAATCCTTTTCCTGGAGTACTTTTTAAATATCTCAAAATTCTGTAGACAGCATCAAGATGTTCTCCATATGGCCACAACTTTGTTTTCAACTCAGATTTGAGAAGAATTCTCAACATCTGAATACTTGTGCTGGACTGCGTCCCACACGTGGCTGTTGGCAAATACAGAAAATGTCTCCCTATTCCAGGTTCCATCTAGTTAATCAACCATGCAGTAATCATAGAATTCTGAGATCTCTACGCCTTCGCTTTGGGATCATCAACTGATAAGTCTTTTTTTCTTCGCCATTCAAGAAGCCGAGCTTACCTTTGCCATCGCCATCAATGACAAGCCTCACTGATTGGGCCCATTCGAAATAGTTTGCCATTAAACTTGTGAACTGTTATTTGTACTGAATGGGATTGATCAAGGTTGGACATCGCAGTGGCTGGACTGAAATCCACCTCTCCTGATGCGTCTCCGGACGACGAACTTCTTCTCACAGTTCCTGCCATGACCGTCTTCACCATAATGGGAAGAAATTTAATAAAGAGCCTGTAGCTTTGATACCATATCAGTTTTGAGAATAAAACATTATTATTTTCTAATATTAATGGTAGTACATGCTCATATATATAACCCAGAGTTACCTTAAAATGTCAACAGTCCGAGATTTCAGGAGCTAACCTAGAGATAGGAACAATAATAAACAGACTTGAGTAATCTTGGACTTGTTCAAACTGAAACATAATATCTAACTTTTCTACACCTTGGTTATATTTGTTCTGTGATCACGTGACAGCATGTTGATATTGCATTAAGTAAATCCTAGATGTAGCAATCTGAATGCATCCGACAAAAAACTCATTGTTCCCCTAGGTTATCTAGTTCATCAAGTTTAGGTGAATAGACTTGCTCCTCCAGACGCTCCTGAACATTCATGTGTCCATTACTGGATGTCCGTCAGTAACGAGGGACCTTTTCGGGCACTTGGCATCTCTTTGGAAAAGAAAGTTTGGAGGATACAAATTTATTGGTTGACTTAGCAATTCGGTACAAAGGTGTACCACATTTCGGAACGAATGTACCAGTTCTCACTCTCAATTCGCAGTCGGATAGGGTACTTGTGATTTCTGGTATCATAGATATGGTCTTTTGCATGTCATAGTTCGTGGACAATTGAATGGAATTTCAACTTGATATAATACTTGTCATCGTTTTATCTGAATCTGCGGGAATTGATAGCACTGTTCTTGCTTAGGGTGATACTTTCTGTTGCATGCATTGTATACTTAATGACTGCGGTCTTAGTGAGAATAACTTTATACACCAATTTTCAAATTTATCTTACATGCATACTTTTTTTCTGCAGTGTATTATTCTTGGATCTAATTTCTAGACCTCCAGTTTGATGTTATTATGGTGGTTTTGCTTTCTACTTGTTTTGTCCTCTTTCATGCTTACATTAGTCGTAGCCTTCTATATATGTTTCAATTATTTATTTTTGAGTTGTGTTTTTTTTTGGGTTGTCGTATTTTTTACTTTCTCCACATTCTGTTTCCCCTGTTCTTTCTGTTGGTTTCTTTTTTATTCCTATTGAAGGAACTTCATGCTGAGGGCTCATAAGACATGTTATATTGTATTGCATTCATGATATTGGGCATTAACTTGGCTGATCTCTAATCTCTCTGTTTCTTCTTCCTCGTATGAAATTAACTATTAAGATAATCTCATGGCTTTGAAGTGGTTGTGGGTGAATTTTTTCTGTCTCTGAGAACAATATTATTGTTTGAAGTACATTTTTGGGTTGATATTATTTTGTTGGAGTGCTAAGAATTCTTCTTATGTAAGCTCTTTTACAGATGAGAAGCTAACGTTCGTCCATTAACGTGTCTTTGCTTGCAGGTTGTACCAGAATTCGGAACTAAATCAGTTGCATAAACAGGATTTTGGAAGTTGAAGAACCTTCATATCATGAAGTGAAAAACAGTAAATAACGATGCTTTTATGGTAGATATTTCGTCGAATATCGTTGCTCTTGTTGATAACCCCTAGTTTGACATTTAGGTTTGAACTATCCGAATAGCCTAAACTTTGCGTTTCCTGGATTTTACATAATATTAAACTAGTGAGCCTTTGCATGGTATTTCTGGATCCGAATTTCCAATTAATAAGGTTGCGCTTGGTTGGCAGCTTGAATTCATCTTTCAGCTTTAAGGGGTTGAAAGCTTTTGACATTTAAGTTTTTAATAATATTAATCTTTCAAATTCCGAATTTTATGCTAGGCTGTTTTTTCGGAAATTTTCTTTTCATCTAGTTTTTTCAATTTTCAATTTTAGTTTGAAGTTAAAAAGATGGACCCTGTTTTCAAAAATCAGTAAACTTCGTCTTATATTTACATTTTCATCTCAAATCCTACAAAAATTTCATTTCTTCTAGATCTTGTGTTTGTGGTTTATTTTTATATTGAAAATTGAAATGTTTTTACTCATTTGTTCTTGAACATTTCTAGTACCATCTATTTTCTTGTTTAAAATTAAATAAAAAATTTGTTTTGATTTTCTGATATATTCTTTAGCTGATTCAAAATTATTTTAAAGAAATCAACATCAAATAAACAATGAATTATTTATGAACCAAAAATTTGAACGCCTGCTTTAGTTTTATTGATTGAGAAAGGTTGCTAAGTATCTCAAGTGCAATGGATTGCGGGTGTACTACCGGTTTTGGATTTTGATTATTTCTTTGTAGCTATTGGTGCTTTTTTTTTAATGCAAATTACAATCTACTTTCCTTGTTTAAAGTTGAAATGTATGCTTTTAGAAAAAAACAAATTTTCCTTTTCCAATGATAGTTTAGTTTTAAAAGCTGATGTGCTATTTATATCATTACTCGTATAACTATGTTATATTTCCCGTATGTAATTTTGTTGTTTGTAATAGAAAAAAATTTTCCCCAAAATTCTCGATTTGCCTAATACATATTGACACCGACTTAATATTTAAAAAAAGTTTGGAAATGGATTTTGAAAATAATTTGTTGGGAATATTAAATTTAATTATTGTCCAAAATAGTATTAATAAGTAATTTGAAAGTATAGCAGTAAATTATAATCAGTATTAACAATTGAACGGTAAAGAAAAATTAGAAAGTTTACTTGTCCTTCAAATGTGAATGTTGATTAACAGTAGTAGAATCTATCCTTTAGCGATATCTTTTTGAAATTTGATTCGCTCCTACACGTTCTGGAATAATGGACGATAGTTTTCTAGTATATAACTGCTTCTCTATTATTTGAAGGATGCGACATTCCAATAATCTGGTCAGATCTGTTTCGATTTTGTATTCTCTATGTTAATGTATAATGTAAAGAATATTTTTTGTGTGCAAGTGGTTCTGAAATCGATTTCTTTTTTTTATTAATGAAGAGCACTTATTTATAGGTTTAAAAGTGTTTTTTCGTTTATTAAAAGTTACAACCATTGTACCAGTTCTAACGGTTCAACCGTTCACTAATGGTTGCACCAATTTGTTTAAATAAATTTATTTAAAAATAAATATATAATTATTATTTTTAAGTAAATAATATTTAATCCAACCGGGTACAAAAAATTACCGTGAGGCCAAATCTGCGCCATGCCGAGCCGGCTGGGTGCAGCACGTGTGTGATTATTATTTATTTTTTTTCCGAAATGGATCAAATTTATTTAGGTCAACTCCCCATTCTAACAATATTTTTAAATTCCAAGGGACTAAAATTTTAAGTCAAATGGGATGAGGTTCACTTTGAGATCATTTTATATTAATTTCGCTTATCGATATGTATAACTAATTACATAACTTAATAGTCCATGTGATCCCTTTTCATATCCGCCAAACATCTACTAAAATTGGTGTGTATATCTCGATGATATAATTGCCCAAAGTTTGAAACTCATAAGTTTTTCTGAAGCTCTAAAAATTCTCTTTCAACCTCTAATTTTGAACTCTATTTTAGTTCACTCTATTAATGAGTTTTACCGAGTATGATGTATATTGGGAACCCTTTGGTTCCATCTTAGAATATCCAAAAAATTTAAGTGCACCTGACTTGAAATTAGCTCTAAAGTTCCTTAGTCGAAAGTTTTAAAATCATAAAATTCCAACATAATTAGCTTTACTAAACCTAGACTTGCTATTGCGCTCCTTTCGGCAGTGCCCTAACAACAATGGAGATTTATTTTTACTCTCCAAATTTATAAAACTTAAAATTGGAAAAGGAAAATTTGTTTCCGCCAACAATGGAGATTGTTTCCCTTAAAATTTATGATAACACTTTCCTCTAAGAGTCGTTCAAAAGTTATTAGTCCGTTTTCTATTTTAGGAAAATAATGATATTATTGCAAAAATTTATATGTCTTGATCATTTTTTAAGTAAAAGATTAATGTACAAAATATAACCATAAGTTTTGTATGATTTAAATACATTTTTTTGTTTGTATATTATTGTTGATCGGTAAATAGTTAGTCATCCGTATGCTCACCATATTTAAATTTGATCACATTTACGCTTTAAATTAACCCACATTATGTTTAGCTTTTTATTTTGCAAGGTAAGTTCTTGTTCATGATTTCAATGTTTGAACTTGAATCATATATGCATATTGAAGTTGTAATTTAGATCAGAGATATAATTTTTAATCATATCAATATTTATAAATTTGATAATAATACCATTCATATGCAACTAGAAAAGAAATATATGGTTCAAAAAAAAAATTCTTGACAATAATTATACTTTGTTACGTGTCGTCGTGTGAATGGTGATATATACTATATTTCAATTAAAAACTCTACCCCTTAATTTTTGCGAAAATCAAACAAAAGTAAAATTTTACATAATGGGTAGATATGTATGTTTATAATTATACATTTTCTCGTTGGCGAGATGCATACAATTATAGTCCACTTCTAAAAATTCTTACCATAAAATCAACAAAGTTAATAAACGGCCCATTTTAATGTGATTTGTATTCTTTCAACAATACAAGTAGCATTTTCATAAAACTTAAAACTAACATAATGGATTTTTTTTTTTTTAATTCTTCTCGAAATCATTCACCCAAATCTTATGCATTACAATGAAAATAGCATGTAACTTATGCATCTAATATTTTATAAGTTTTGCGTGACATATGATTATATATACATACATCCGTGCTATCGTTCACCATATGCATTCGCTTTCATTTTTGAGCTAATATCTTTGTCACATGTACACGCATGGTACATCCATCAAACTAAATAAGTTGCCAATGAGATATTGAAGTAAATTAATAATGAATTATCTTATGTACCGGATACTCCGACACTGTAGAATATGTTTTTCCTATCTGTTATTGACAATGCTACACATTGAATTCCTAGGTCTCCCAGACTTATAGTTGAGTTAAGAAACCCGAATTTTATCGTAACATGACCTAATTTGTATCTACTGATTTAATGCTGAGTAATTTTTATTGGAAGCTTTATCGTTCCAAGTGATAAATGTTGCAGAAGTAATGTTTTCATAGCGATACGTAAGCTATCATTTTATGTAAGTATCTGGAAGAATGAAAATCTTGATTCTCTCTAAGTCATCCAAAGGAAACAGATGATCGCATTTTGAACCGTGATTGGATTCTCATTCTCACTCTGATCAAGGACTATACAACTTCAAATATGCTTCTCCCCTCTGTTCTAACCCTCATTTATATCCATGCTTACCTTCATATCGTCCCACAATATAAACTGCAATGCGCGTTATAAATCAAGCCAATATCGTGCCACACTATAAACTGCAATGCCCGCTATATAAATCAAGGCAATTTTATTACGAAGGCCAATATAAAAACATGTTCATCTAGAGATTTTATATAGAAAGAAATAAGAGTCCTGGTCAAAGTGAAAAGAGTAAAGATAAAAATACTATGCAAATTAAGTTAAATAGAAAATATAGGGGCTATCTATTTTGTAAAAATGTAGATGGAATAACGACTAAACTTTTCTGCAGAAAGGAAAGCACTCCATGGCATTTTTTTAGTAGAGAAAAACTTATTCATTTAATAAGAAAGTAAAAAACATACGCAGTACATGAAGGCAATATAATGACTGATCTAAAGGTTCTAAGCGCATAATAATGCGATCAAAAAATATTCTTATATAATTTAACAATCTACAAATTGAGAGTTTCATTATTTATTCCATATATTTTCCTTCTTCCACATTAATTTATTCCTTCTTATAATTTACTATCGGAAAATACAATTTCTATCTTTATATATTAGTGTTGTTTTCCCTCCCTTCGTGTCAAAAGCCAAACTTTGCTACTTCCTAACTGAATAAATACTACCTCCAAAGATAATAGAGCGTTCAATACAATAATTTTTTTCAATTTTAAAATACAAAAATTAATATGACTTCGTAATAATTTATTATAAATTAAGAACAAATTATTACTAGTATTTTTTATATTAAAATAATTATAGCAATTTTTACGGACAAAAATGGCCTTGTCGTATAATCTTAATATTTGACAGGTCAACTTTCTATTTTTCAAATGTTTATTTTACTATCATGCTCTCATTTAAAATATATTTTTAATTAATAACTATAACTTTTTATATTTCAAACAAGGACATATTAATAATAGAAAGACTCATTTAATACTTTGATTACATTTACCAAAAATTTTCTAAATTTGTGAGAAAATGCGGTATAAATCCTTCTTAATTTTTGCAAATTGACAAATAAATATAAATCCCTGATAAAAGGGCCTAAATTTAAACTAACCACAATACCATGTGATAAACAAGGCTGAAAATTTCTATTAATTTGATGATTAACCTGTATACAAATGTAATAGCCCCTTAGTTGACCACAACGTTATGAATTGTCGAATCTTGGACTCGTTCTTGCCTGTCCGCGTAGGTGTAACCGAGACAATCCCGATGAGGAAAAGAGCTGTTGAATTGAAGTCGTAAGGGTCACCCACTGATCACAACTCTCCTAGAGCTATTTCGGTTTCTCTGGGCGCTGTTCATCCTCTCAGACCCGCTGACAAAGTAGGAAGTTTCACAACCTTCCAACTGAAAATTAGAACCAAAAAAAAAAAAAAA
>MKEJ01060922.1:0-10772 GCA_001753735.1 Embelia ribes
CCCCCCCCTCTTCAGTTGAAATGTATCAAAAATTAACATAGTTTCAATATTCTTAATATTCAAATCGATACATTTCGCTAAACTTTGATTTCTTGATTTGTTGGATATAATTTTGACAGGATTTTGATGCAAATTTATTATAATTTCGTTTGACATGAATAATCTAAACGATAATATAAAAATTAGGAATATATGTCTATATATTCCGATACATATTCCAATATATAAACGATAAAATCAGATACAATTATTATTTTATTTAGAAAATATATGCATTCATTGAGAAATGTACAATGTCTTCATGAATAATAGTAATACATTCAATATGTGTTGAATACATATTTCGTCATCTTCCCCTATTAATTGCAATACAAGAAATTCCACCAAAACTATTCAACAGACATTAATTGTGAACAGCCACACGTTACATACATCTTTATATCACAAATTATTTTTTCACTTACATAAACCATCATTTTCAATAGTTCACTTAATTATTATCCTTTCCTATTCGCATTAACATGGCCAACTCTAACTGTGAGATTCAAAGGATGAGGTATGAGATTCAGAGCTAATGGGGTCAGATAGAAGGCATGATGACTACCATATACAATTCACGCACCCTAAGTAACAAAAGCTTACCCAGGATCAAGAAATCCGTATCATAAACCTTCTAAACGTTGATGGCGGGTAGTAGGGGCACGTTAGGGATCGCTTTGCTACAATTGAGAATCTCACAATTGATATTACATATTTTTAACCGGCGGTTTCATGCCTACGTGAAGAGATTGAGAGGCCTCGTAACAACAAATAGATTAACAATCGAGGTTTATCGAATATGTATCGAAATGAATGGTGAAATAACAATCCAGGGTTTATTGAAATGCATCAAAGTGTCTAGCGAAACTATCAACAAAATAACTATCCGGATTTATCTAAATGTATCAAAATGTTTAGCGAAACAAACATGTAATGACCCAGATTATAGAAATAAATATTCAGTGATTCATCAAATTCTGAAACTAAAATTCACTGAGAAATAAGAATTTGATTATTGAACACAATTTTGATTAACAATTCATCAAATCTGTAAATTTAATCAATCTTTGATTTGATCATAAATCCATTCGGGTTGGAGTTGGAGTAGCTGATGCTTTTACACTTGACGGTGTTGATATTATATAATTGCATGATGACCTATTATGCCCTCGTCCACCACATGAAATGCAACCCCTGTGAGTCTTTTTTAATTTCACCTTGTGATGGTATTTATTTTGTTTTTGGGTGTCCGACTCTCTTTGTGATTGTTGATTTTAACATTGTACAGTGTTTATCTTGTCCGTCACAACCCAGTCCAATTTGTTACCTAGTGGAAATATTATTCCCTCATGCACAACAACCATGGCTTCAATAGAAGTTGGAGCACAAGATATAGGGATCAATACTACCGTAGCGAGTAGCAGCCATGGTATGTATGCATGGAATCCTTGTAAGATCAAACTCCGGACAAGAACAAGTTTTGTTATTTAAGTTTAATAACCCATTCTTACCACAATCACACACACAAATTAAATATGGGATGAGTACTTCAACCTTGAATGTTGTTGCTCGATCAAATAACTTTCGAAATTCCTTTTCAATTGCCGGAGCTAAGGGACCTCTGACCTTGGATGTTATTTCTCTTCATTTGGAAAACTACCTTTGTAGTGTATATTTTAGAAAATCAGCCATACTTGTGATCAGATATTTTATAGCTTTTTCACTTGTATTTTTGAACTTATCTATGGTTATTATTTTAAATATTAGAGTACAGATATATGATTAGTTTAATTAGAAGATTTTATGATTTAAAACTAGATTTTTGTGAATTAGGAGTAGGGGAGGCCACGAACCAAGCCGAGCTTTGAGGTGCTCAAGCTCAGCTTGTGAAGAAAAATTCCGAGCTCGAGCTCGGCTCGGCTCATTAGCATTCAAGCCGAACTCGAGCTGGGCTTTTATCGAGCTGAGCTTAAAAAGCTCACGAGTATTTCGCGAGCCATTTAATTCTTAGCTAACATTACATAAAAAAACAATGCTTATTTTTATTTTAAATTTCCATCAACTCTAATGCAAAATTTCATAAATAACACGTTTAATTCCAAAAATGTTAAATGTTGATATTTTATAATTTTGAGTAAATTTCAAATTCGGAATGATTAAATTTTTATGATGACATATCGATGGTAATAATTAATAAAGGCAAAATGAATTTTTAATGAGACATTTTAGTATTTATTTTAAGATGAATTTTATTTACAATATTAATCATATGAAATATACATATATATATATATACATATACATATACATATATATATAACACTATATATTGTACTTATTTCAAACGGCTCGCGAGGCTAATGAACCGAACTACTCTATACTCAAACTCGGTTCTTTAATGCTATTGAGCTCACATTTGAGCTCGAACTCAGCTCATTTATTCTCAAGCCAAGCATTTCTTGAGCTAACTCATTGCCATCCATATGCCTAATATTATTAAAGAAATTCTGAAACTAATGTATAGAGAACCATAGTCCGCATTTGTAAATTAGCAGGACCTTATTTCCAAGTCAGATTTCACCGATCGAAGGGTTGATTTATTGAAAAAGGGTTAACAGGTATAAAGACCGTGTATCTTTTATCTCATTTATTTTGAGTTTTTAGTAGCAATAATATGTTTCTAATGATTCTAATAAGCTGAAAAAAGGTATTTGTTTTTGCATTATTTTTTATTGTTGAAAATTTGTGCTCTTTGTTTTTGAAAAAATAAATCTTTTGAACTAATTTTTTATCCAAAAAGTTTCATATTTTTGAAAATAAATTTAGAATGTTGGTTGAAAAGGGTTGGATTTGTTACATATATTGTGCACTTCGGTGAAATTTAAATGGATTTATTGAGGGGGGGAAATGCATGCAGATAAGTGTTAGACTATGAGCAGATCAAATAACTAAAAAGTATAATCTTTTTTTACTTTAACAACTCTTTTTACAATTTTTTTAATAAAAAAAATAGAATACAAGAAGAAGTTTTAATTTTGAATCAAACAACAATTTTCACAATTTGATGAGTTTTTTTTTTCTTGGCAACTTTTTTTTTTTGTGACAAATTTTATATTTTCATTAGTTTTATCAGGTTTAAAGCAACAAATTCTTGCTTTAAAATACTATTATCTTTATTATTATAATTTTTTATATTGAGAGTTACACATGCATTGCTTGTGAACGATCGCTTGTGTATGTAATGGGAAGATATTATGTAAAAAATCCACACACATCAATCCAATACAAATTTTTATCTAGAAGTAGAGTGACTTAACTTAAGAATAAGTGTAAAAACAATGACAACCTTTAATGAGTTTGAATAAAATTCTATCTATCTTGTACTATAAAAGTAACTTGATGTTTTCATTATTTCCATTATTATTATTATTATTATCTTTTTTAAAAAAAATGAACCCCTTAATTTTTAATTTTATTTTATTTTAACTAATTAAAAACAAAACAAAACCAAACCTAACCTAAACTAAATTCATTCGATCCCATCCCATCCCATCCCAAATGCCCCATCGAATATTCAGAGGTTGGCTTGCATGTCTTTCTTGTTGTTGAGCAGACAATTGAGTTCCCAATTGTCCACCCCTAAAAATACAATTGAGTTCCAGTTTCTCTTCATGTGGGGATACAATTGTTGCAATTGAGGACACTATAAAACTTCACTGAGGATCCAATTGTTTATGTTTTTTGTTTCAGTTTATTGAGGATACAATTAGGATACATGAGAGACAAACAAGAAGGACATTTTGTTTTCCTTCTTTGTCTCTTTGTATGAAGTTAGTAAATACAATTTAAGGTTTTAGTTTTGTTGTATTTAATCCATGTAGTGGGTAAGAATTCTTTTCACGAATTCCCAACTAGAATTTCTGAAATAGTTTGATGAATTGGTTCCCTAGATATAGTGAATTGGTGTAAGTAGTCTGCTTAAATCTTGGCCGATCAATATAATTATTTATTTATTATATATATGTTTGTTACATTTTTATGCTTGCAACAAATTGATATGGGGCTTTAGGGGTGTTAATGAGGTTGTTCCTTATTATTTGGGTTTAGGTAGCAATACGCTGATTGCGATGTTTGCAGATTTTAGTAATTTTTCAATATTTTTTTTATATTATTATATATTAGCACCTATAGCTTCTGATAGATGATTTATGTTAGTATAAAATTATTTGTCAATTTCTTATTTTGGGATATTCTATAAATGACAATTTGGATGCCTCATCTCTGTCGACCGATTAAAGTACTATTAGGTGCTTATTCAACATGAGAAGCTCAGTTTAGTGGCATTTATTCGTGTTCAAGTAGTTAATTTTTAAAATTATACATAATAGTTAATTAGATTGTTGTGATTATGTTTGTCATATCAGGTTTAACTCAAAGTTACCAATTCATTATTTTGTTGTATATGTTTGTTAATTTTAGGATTTGTCAATATTTTTGTGTATTCTATGTTTATAATTTATTGTATCTCTTTGTTAAATTGATGCTTATAAATTGATATAGGGATTTAACATTGTTATTTATATTGTTCATTGTTCTTTAGGGTTAGGTAACAATATTTTGATATCTTTATTTGGAGAAGAGGAATTGATATCCTAGGAACTTCAGGCGTGCCAATGGATAGAGCACACGCATGAGAAAGAGAGTTGCTTTTGTAAATTTTACAATGAAGGCGGAGAGAGGTGAGATCCTACAAGTTGGGTTTTGTTCAATTCTATAGAGCAAGAGAGATGCAAGGGTCCATTAAGCATATTGTTTATAAGAGAGCATGAGAATGTCACATAGATAGAGCACACGATTAATAATAAAGGAAATAAAAATAAGGACAAAAAAGGAAAAAAAAGTGTAAAACATGTCGGTGCTTTTACAGTAGAAAAAATATTTTAGCACAACTCTTTCTCTCCAAGTACTATCAATCTCCATATCAATTTCCTTTATATCAGTGTATATTTGTTCTTAATTGAGGTGATTTTTCTTCACTGTCCTATTCATAAATTAGGATTTGGATTTTACCCATAAATAAAGTGAAAATCTTATAGCTACTCGTCGGTTATTTTGATAGATATTTTTGCTAATTTTTCAGATTTGTCAAAACTTATGTGCATGTGATTTGTTTAAATTACATTGCTATATTCGTATATAAGGATGCATGTTTAAGTGATGATTGAAGTAATTTGTAAAAAATATGAGTTTAAATATAATGCTTTAAATATAGGTAAAAGATTTTGAGGAAAAAATCATTCATTAAAAGAAAAATATTATGCTTGTAAGACGAAGTTTTGTAGAAATCAATTTTCATATGCTAATATAGGATTTTTAGGTTGATAGAACTATCTCAAATTATATAAGAATTTAGTATTATTATTGAAATTATTCGTTTCTCTCTGTCATATGATAGCAATGTTATGTAATTTAGGGTTAGTTAATAATACTTTGATAGTTATGTTTGTGGATTGTGGGGATTTTTTAATCTTTTTTTCTAGATCTATATGTGTCAAATGGTGAGAGTTTTAATGTATATATCGTTATTTTGATAGCTAAGGTTGATCGGCATATATTGCGATCTGGTGGGTTCTAATGTATGTAGTGCCCCAATCAATTGTTGCCTATACAAGTTATATTTACTCCATCGTGTATTTACCCAATTTTTCTTTAATTAATGAATTTTTGTTTAGCTTTATCTATTTTTCTAAAAAAATTTGGGCTCAATCTCAGGAAGGATTGATAACCATCATCAAGAAATTTAGTACAATGTCCTCATAATTCCCTTGGTTATATGCACAATGATTAGTAGTACTCAATGATATTCTTATAAATCATAGTTTCGAGAAAAAAGTTTTTGAACCATATCCAAATGTATAACTGTAAAATTGTTAGTTTTTCATTGATTAAATTTCTATGATTAGGGCTTTACTAACTATGAAAGTGGGTTATAAACAAATTTAATATAATTGTTTGGATTATGATTTCGCCAAAACATAATACTTTTATAAACAAAACATAGTACTTTTATAAACAAAACATAGTGGTGCAAAAGAGCGCTTTTATAAAAGTTTGGATTTTAATTTTATCATTTGAATTGAGTTAATTTTGGTTTGAGATTTTTTTTTTCCAGGCTAAAGGTATGGACCTGGTGAAGCGAGTCCATGATTGCTTACCAAACTCCTAAGTATTTACTAACACATTCATATAACTAAAGAGTAAATTATCAAACCTTCAGACATATTAAAGGAAATAAAAAATTACGCTTATAAGACTAGCCATATATCTATATATCCACATGTAATTTCTGCTTCAATCGAAAGGAAATGAATTTATTAGTGAGAATCACAACTTTCGCATAATTGGCACTGGATATTAATATGGCTCCAATGACCTCTCTGACCAACGTTACTACATTTATTGGTATGAATGATAGAAGGTAAGCAATTGTAAATATTGGGATAATAGTAGGTGTAGACTCTTAGTCTATATATGACCTAAATTGACATATTAGAGTTGCCCTCTACATATAAACTTGAGTCAATAATAAAAGAGAGGCAAAATCATTCATCTTTAAGGATAATTGATTATGTCATTTTTGCATAACAAAAGTAATTTTGGAAGTGTGATTATGAGATGTCCATAATTTGGTGTTATATCTTATGCCTCGATTTTTGAAAAATAACAAAAATGATCAAAGAAAGTGAAGAAATGACTTAAATATATTAAGCATATGAAGTACAAGAATATAACTGCTAATAAGTCTCTAAATTAATAATTGGAGTTGTACAATTTTAAAATTACAAAGCACAAAATATGTCTAAAGATAGATATTTTCGAATCTCATCATACAACGAGAAAAGTATCCCATAAGTGTGTATCGGAAACCAGATATCATATAATAAGTTTGTGTTACCAAAATGGGCTAACTGTGGTTTGGAAAAACTTAATTACACTAGTAAAATGGGTTTTTAATTTATCTTTGTTTTTGTTCAAAGATTTTACACTTTCAAAAAATATTTTCACCCCAACTCACAACTGTTTCATTTTCAAGGCTTATGTTTTTCCAACTTTATAAAGAAAAAAAAAAGGATTAATGAATTTGCCTAAAAACTAAAACCAAAAAAAGCACAAATTATTTAAAAAAGAAAAAAGAAAAGCACTTTTACCTTCCCCAAAGGGTATCGTTTTTAAGCAAATAAGCTAACTTATTTCTAATTACGAAAAAGACTGAATACATTTAGTTTAAAACTTTCAGTTTATTTAGACCAAAATAACAAATAAACTCAACTTAAAAATTGAATAGCCAAATGTTATTCAGGTTTTTAAGTAAAAAAGATAAAAAGCTTGAGTTTCTAAATTGCAACCAAAGAAAAGATTACCGTAAGTCTGATTGCAGTGATAAGAAAATGCGGTGACACGTTTAACGATATTGTCGGACAGGCCGATGGGTCGGGAACTTGCATCTTTTACCCTCCTTGCATATTCTTTGAGGTCTCCAAACAAAGGCTTGTAAAAGTTTCCCTTAAGCCCTTGTTGCCTTAGAATTTTCTCTAGCCTCTTTGGCCTTAACCACACCCAATTCAACACCCTCAAAACTACCCATATCACAATAACCCAAAATCCCATTGCAATTGAGTTGTATAAAATTTCCATGTTACTTTTGAGAAAGAGAGAGATTATACGCAAGGATCTCACTTTAGGCCTTGTGTATAAATAATAAATCAAATGAAACTAGAAAAAATAAGTATTACATAATATATATGATAATAGGTAGCGACTACGAATGCGAGGAATATGAACACGGACAAAATAATCATACATTGCGTATATTTTTTATAATAATAATAGTCAACTCCTCAGTTTTTAACTACGAGGAGGAGTATGAATGCGAAAAAAATAATACTAAAATTGCAGGGAATATTATTTGCTGGTACGCTGACGGATTCCTTATCGGCACATCTATTTGATTGTAATATAAAGATCTCAAACTCGGTTTGTCAACGAAATTACAAACGAGTTTTGTGGTTGGACGTAGAACTCGCTATCTTGCGACTATATCAAACACATTCGGTTGACCCGAAATGGGAACTGCATAATTTTTAATTTCGACCTTTAATCCGAAAGGAATTAACTAAAGTTTAAAACTACTAGCATAAGAAATCAAGGAAATGTATTCAGACCAAAATAAATAAATAAATTACAATTGCATATCGGAGATTTCCATTGTGACTTGGGACGTATAATAGGAGCGATACAAGAGTTCGAACCTAGAAGGAAGCCTTATACTAACCAATTTGCGAGACTATCGATGGAGACCGTTTAACATCGAACTTTAATTAATTTTAAAGAAAATCTACTATTAATTCCTACCGATCTAAGATTCTTCATGAATTTTTAAAATATTATTGCTATCAACATAACTTTTTTAAAAATATTATCATTTAAAATCTTCATGTACCTAAATTTAACCTAAATATATCATATTTTTTTAAAGATATTATCGTAATAAAATTTTCAAATACATAAAATTAACTTAAACATACATTAATTTTCGCAAAAAATATTATCATAGTATAAATTCTCATAAAATTATAAATAACGAGAAAGAAATTAAGGAGAACGAAAAGATTCATATCAAAAACACATCAAAAATAATTTTATAAAATAATCAAATTTAATATAATACAAAAATAAATATAATACACACAACTCGTGGGATTAGAAACTAAGCAAAAGTAAGACGAGAGTCATTTTAAATACACACACCCAAGACAAATATAACTATTCATAAACAACATAATTGTCCCAAAATTTTCAGTCAACAAAGTCCCAAAAAACACTATAAGCTAAACACAATAAAATGGATCACAAGAAGTTGTAATAACATAACAGATTAAAACATTCAACTCTAAAACACTCAGGTTGCCTGTTTCCCAGGGACAGAAGCAGCAGCCGTCCCGGGAATTCCTGCAGCGCCCGTTTCCAAAATAGATGCGGCAGCCAAAACTGTTTCCGAAGCCACCGCGGCGGGTGACCTCGTGACTGCCGCCAGGATATCCGCGTAGCCTACCAACCCCACCATGACATCCTCGTAATCTTCATCGGACTCCGTCACCCAAACATGCGTCGCCCTGTGAGACAGCATTTGGGCCATCACGGCTGCCAGAGAGCTGCTCGCACGGCATGTCAGCGCCGCGCTCCTCCCCCTGTACATGTTCCTCCGGAAGCTAGCCGAGCCTCTAGAAGCCCTTCTGCATAACATTCCCCCTCGGGCCCTACCCTCGTGGGGCCCGCCCCTGGGCAAGGATGCATTGTCGTTGACACTGTTACGATCACTACCATTGATGTCAGAGTGTGGCCCGTTGTCCTCGACTCCAGTCACAAACTGGCCGGCGGAGAGGTTGGCAAGGGCCCAGGCGGCCGCCAGGTGATTGCACTTCCACAAGCGGCAAGCAGAGATCTCGCCGACAATGCGGTGTCGACCATCAGGTAGGGGCTCGGTTACAGCAACGGCACCTGGGTCACATTGGGGACGGCGAGCAGCCTCGGCAGCAGGGAGGGACACGTCGACAGAAATGTAGTCAGGGTTGACTGCACCGAGGGAGGAGATAGGGGAGAGGGGGAGAGGGGCAAGGGCGCCAAGGCAGCCAATGAGGAAGCGGATCATGTCCTCTCTAGATAGGCAGCAGAACTTGCCAGGGATTGGCGGCGATGAGGTGGAGGCAGCGGAGGGGCGGCCAATGCTCAGGTTGGAGTTTTTGAGCCATTTGCCATTGTAGATAACCGAGAAACGCTTGCTCATGCCTTTCCACGCGATGCTCTTGCGGACCAGGAGGCGCCGAACCCCTTGCTTCATCATCTCAAGGGCATCTATCAATCTAGCCAAATCATAAAAAGTATGCAGCTCAATAGTAGAAAAATGAAAACCGAGGTAAATGTTCATCGTCGCAATAGCATACATTGTCGACCTACAACAATTTATGTCTCATATTGACTAACAACTTCGTCTATTGTCTAAAGATGGATTGCAATTGCTCGGAGATGGCTAGAAAATTGCAAAAGAGAGAAAAGCATGTGAGTACTAAAGAATGACATAACTAACCTTGATTGATCGTTTTGAAAAGCATGCGAATATACAAAGATAATGTTTAGAAAAGCAATCTTGATTGATCGTTTCAACCTTGATTTATCGTTTTGGAAACGTGGGTATTAAAGCATGACATAATCAATCCAAATGCATTTAGTTGTGTTATACGTTGCGGTGACAGATATCAATAGCCAATAAGTCGAGGAAATATTTGCCAATTAGACGAGGAATACATTTAGTTTAATAGCCAATAGCAAATATTTTACAGTCAATTGCGGTATCACACCCATTGGAGGTAAGCTAATGCTTGATTTTCAAACCTTTCAACTTCGGCGTGCCCTTCGTTTTTGGCGAAATCGGTCAAGGACCTATCTAAGAACACTACAAACCTAAACAAAAACAATCTCATCAATCGCACACATTTTCCTTTCTAATAAATATCCAATTACCCCGCCATCAGTCCAATCGTAGCTCATAACCTCTTCATTCCCAATAAAATCTTACAACTAAAAGTAGCAAGCCTTTAATACCACAAGTAATTCCATGATCCAAAGAAGATTCTATGAATATTTACTAAGATCTCAATGGAGTGCATGTGCAAGTT
>MKEJ01060929.1:0-15709 GCA_001753735.1 Embelia ribes
TACCTAAATATTATGAATCCCACAAAGCTATGGAAAAATCTACAATAAAGATTTGATCATAGAAAAAATATTATTTTACAAACTGCTTTATATAAATGACAAAAAAATCCAATTTCAATATTTTATAACTGTCGCATTATATAGCGATCAAGTTCTCTGTATTGTTGTAATACTAAGAGTTTGTGGTTAAGAAATAAACGAAAATGATATGTTGGAGAAAACACTGACAACTTTTCATGTATCTAATTTGATTCATCAACTAAAGTACAGGTAGAAAAATTTTAAAACATTATTTGAATTGATTGATCATATCTCTGAAGCTGAACAAAATAACCAAGTGTTGATATATAATCATAATTCCTGCCCGACCGACTTTGCTGCATTGTCAGAAGTGAATGTGATGACATATAGCGGTTGTGAATGGAAGAATCAGCATACCTATGGGCAAGAGCACTGGCGAGGTCAAAACCGCCGCAATCATGAAGGCTAGGCCTCTGATTGGCAGAAAAATGCCGCCCTTCACCAGTGTTTTGATAGAAAAAGGAAGGGCATTCAGAAGCCTCCCAAACCTGATAATGGCCCTTAAATTCTAAAGATGATGTATGCAATCATTGCCAATCAGTTAAGCATCAGAAAGGATCGTGCTGTATAGCGAAACACTTAGTGGAGTTATATCAGAATTCGCTAAAAAATGAGAGCAATAATGTTGAGACGAATTTTTCCGAATGTTCTATGGGAAGGTAAGAAAATACTACTCTCATATTTTATGATTATCAGAATCTTGGAAATATTGATATTGATAATAAGAATAAATATCTTGATGTTTAGGATTTATTGGCTGAAAACGACAATCTTCGTATTGAATAAGTATATGATGTATCAAAAAGTACTTTATGTATATTTCCTTTGTGTGATGTAGTCACATGTATTTAAATAAAATTGACTACTTTGTAATTTATCAACTTTTAATAAAGTGACTGTTGTTATTTATGAATAGAGAATCATGGCTTGCACCAACATATTAACGGATGAGGATGATAACATATGTTTGGTTGATAGCGAAACGACTCATACCATACTGCGCAAGAAAAAGGTATTTCATTACTATGAAAAATTTAGAAGTATATGTCCATACGATATCAGGTTCTGTTGCTTTAATTGAAGGCTCTTGAATATAAAATATAATGCTCTCTGACATTATAAAGCTGCATATTGACAATACATTGTATTCTTCTAAATCCAAAAGATATCTATTGAGTTTTAAAGATATTCGCAGAATGGTTATTATATTGAAATTAGAAACAAAAATAGTAAGGATTTTCTCTATATAACGAAAATCGTTTCCAATCAAAAGGTGATTATTGAAAGATTTTCAGTGTACAAATCAGGGATATATTTTACTAGAATAAATTATATCAAATCATACCCTATGATACACAATGAATATCCTAAGTTAAAAAACACATCTGGTTATTCACTAAAAATTGAAAATCTTGAAAAGCTGGATAATTCCAAGTATATTTCTTGTTCAGATGGAAAATTCATCATTAGGATATCTATTTCCAAAGTAGATGTGGAATTAACTAATATTCTGCAATGTATTCAAGGTAATATATGTGGTCCCATTCATCTATCAATTGGACTATTATGGTACTATATGATTCTAATTGATGCTTCTTTGAAATAGTCACATACTTGTTTGCTATCACGCTGCAATGCTGCATTGTTCAGGCTCTTAGCGTAAATTATTCGCTTACGAGCTCAATTTTTTTATTATCCAATTAAATTAATTTAATTGGATAATACAAAAAAATTTACATCACGAGTTTTTGAATATTATTGTATGTCAATTGGAATTAACGTCGAACATCTAGTTGCTTATGTTTGTACACATAATGATCTAGCAGAATCACTTATTAAACATCTTCAGTTAATTGCTAGATTTATGCTCATGCAAAATTACCTGAATCAGTTTGGGCCCATGTTTTCTTGCATACCAGCTCCTTAATCCGAATCGCACATCATACATTGGAATGCCTTCTAATTTTCTTCTCAAATATGTAGAGATGCGACACCTGCCGCTATGAAAAGATGAAGTTCATAACTTGAAGACCGAAAAACTGGCTACCGAAACCCCAACAAACGTTCTTCATGTAGCAAAATCGCATACAAAATATAATATTTTAGACAATATATAACCGTACAAACCTAACCGCAAACACGGAAAAAAACATTTGAGCATTCCTACTAGGGGGCCAAGGGCTGGATCACGCCAATCTTCCCGCGTCTTGAACAAAACCTGCTTAGGGCTTGAATCCTAAACCCTCATCTCTCTCTCTCTCTCTCTCTCTCTCTCTCTCTCAGGGGCAATGGAGAGCGCGTTGGCAAGCGCGTCGGCAATAACAGAGCAGAGGCAGAAGATAGAGCAGTACAAACTCATTCTCTCGACCGTCCTCTCCTCCAACGATCTCTCCCGCTCCCACAAATTCATCTCTCACAGTACTCTCTCTCACACACACACTCTCTCTCTATATATGTATATATGTATATATATATCTGTGTATTGACTTTCTTTTCCAGTGTTTTTTTTGTTGCTACATTGTAATTTGCAGTATAATTATTAAATGCTTTGTTTCGAGGGTTTACAAGTGTTTGTTTAGTTTTTATTTATTTATTTTTTTGTTGCGACATTGTTAATTGGAGTGTGATTTGAAATTGCTTAGAGCTTCACACTAGTGTTTCTCATTTAATTTCTAACTCAAACTCTCTTGAAAATCATATCAAATTAATTCTTCTTCTTCTTCTGCAATCAATCCTTGAATCCCTAGAACTTGTTGTACACACCTGTCTTCCCATACATTTTCCTAAAATTATTGGAATAGTTCATTTTTCGTATAATAAGTTGTAAAAATATGTGAAATCTTAATTAACATTTTATAGTTTTGGTTGAAAAAATAACCTTTTTTTGTAGAAAACTTGTGAATAGTAGATTTTTCTGCTCAGAAATCTACTGTAAAAATTCTTGAGATTTCTAGAAAGATAAACAATGCCGTGGAACATTTATGATCCATGATTTCTCATTTAAGACTGGTGGGAATGCTCTTAGTTTTGAAGTTTTTAAACTATATATGCATATAGTTTCTTCTTTAGTCTTGATGTTTTCCTTTTTTTTTTTTTCCAATTATTTTGTTGTTGCTATATTGTAGTTTGCAGTATAAGTTTTATTTGCTTAGATTCGTGGCTTTTTAAGTAAATGCGTAGTGACTTGCTTGTTTAGTGTTGATTTTTAATTAATTAATTGTGGCTATTTTGGAATTTGCAGTACTATCAGATGATGTTCCATTGGTTGTGTCGAGACAGCTGTTACAGACGTTTGCACAGGAACTGGGGAGGTTGGAGCCGGATGCCCAGAAGGAAATTGGGCATTACATACTCCAACAGATTCAGCCTCGGGTTGTCTCCTTCGAAGAGCAGGTCCGTGTTTATCACTTTTGTATCCAATTAATAAGGGGGACTTTTGGATGGTGCATTGGTAGTTTAGGTATTGTCATTATTGTGCTAGACATGATTCTTTCTTGTATCTGCTATTTTTATTATATTGTTATTAGAGGTGAAATATAATTAGTTTTTAGGGTATATAAACAAGCAATGGCCCATAACTTACACCATTGATGTGGGTTCGTTATAATCTGCCACACTCTGCAACGTGCATCCACGTGGACAGGTTGTGCACTAATATACTACTAGTCCCGGCTGTACTGGCAGCACCCCTTTTTGTGCCACGTAGACGGACTTTGCACTAACATACTAATCCTGGAGGAACCACAATGTGGACATCACCCTTTTGGTGTCTCCATGACACACATACGTAACATGGTGAATGGGATCATTACAGAATTCTTAGAAATAAGTAGAGAATAATCTAGAAAGTCTATAGTATGATTCCATTCTATTGTTGACTCTATTTCTTGAAGTGTATTGCTTCCTGTGTCTGTTATTTTAGCAAGGTTTTATGAGGTGAAATATAAGTAGTTTTCAGGAATTGTATCAGCGATGATTCATTGTTACCTACCACAATCCTAGATGGTCCTCATTCCGGATTCTGGGAAAGGGCAACCCAAGATCACAAAGAAATTAGAACGGAATTGTAAGATTTATTTTTTGATAAGTAATGGAAATTGTAAGAAATTAGTAGAAGATATGCTAGAAAGTCTGCGTCAGGTCATCTCTTTCGGAGAACAATTCTGTGCTTATCAATTTTAATCTGATTATGGGGGTTCTTTTTTGTTGCAATGGTTGTCTAGGTATTGTCATTATTGCGCTGGGTATGGTTTTATCTCTTACGGTTGTACCAACTATTTTTGTTGGGTTTTATGAGGTGAAAGTGAAACCAAAGTAGTTTTAGCAATTGTATTAATGGTTGTTACTGTCCTCAATCCCAAATGGGTCCCATTCCTGATACCTGGCAAAGGCATTCCAAATTGAAAAGAAATTGCGATGGAACTTCAAAGATATTAGTAAAGGATAGGCTAGTAAGTCTAATATTTGATTCTATTAATGGCTATTTTTGGGAATGTATTGGTAGTTTAGTTTTTCCATGATTGTGCTATGCAGATTTGTGTCTTATGTTTTTCTTTTTGGAAGGAAAATATAGGATGTATTTCTTTGGAGAAGAAAAAATATGGAGAAGAAAAAAAATGTTACTTTACATCCTTCCAAAAGCAATAGTTGGTAACGAGGAGGAGGAAAATATGGGCTCACTTTTTATCATGTAATGTACCTCTTATTAATTTTCTTTATAAAAACATCATTGTATTTAATTTTAAAGATGACTTGCATCATTATTATTTTGTGGGGAAACTATAGGCTTTCTTCCTATGGAAATTTCTATCTTCTTCTCTGCTAGGTTTTATGTGGCGATACGAGTGCAGCATTTCAGATGGGGAACTTTTTGTATTGGCATGTGTAAAGTTCCTGTGTTGTCTCTTTGCGAGCTGCTATTGTAATGAATTATGAGAAGGCAGTCTCGATATTTTCATGGTGGTTGAGGGACATAGTTATTTCTTTTGCATGCTATTTTTTTAGCAGTTATGTGTGCAATAAGTTGTTGGGAACAAAATATCAGATGACAAGACTATTTTGTTCTAGTGCTGTGAAAGCTACTATAGAGAATAAAAAGACAATGCTGAGTTGATTTTAGTATTTCTAGTAATCCATGATCGAAACATAGTAATGTGATGAATGATCAACTTGTCATTTATAATTATGATGCTATCTCCTCAGGCTGTTTTTGAAGGGGTTCGGATCTATGAGCATTCTTTGTAGGATGGCATGGTTTCTGCATTTTTGTTTGGATTAAGGAAGACCTCTCGGTCTTTAGACATAACTTTGTGGAACTTTTTGCTTTTTTATTTTTTAATTTAAGCTAGTTTTGGTGGCCAGTACAGAATCTTCCTCTCTTCAGAATTTTGCTTCCTTGAAGGAATTTTTTCTTTCTATACACTTACCCAGTAAAAAGGAAAAGAGAAAAAGATAAGGAATAAAAACTTAATGCTAATGATATCCTCCTGATAGACTCCTCATGGGGTTGAACTCTGGTTGTTTGTGACAAAATGGTATCCCAGTTGTGGTTTTGTGATTGCAACTATTTGTTGTTAACACGGACAAAGGTAGTGTTTTGATTTCAATAGCATAATTTGCATCCTAAAATCAGTAGCCAAAACACTGGGTTTTAGTTTTGTATTCAAATTAAAGTAGTTATGCAACACGTTAGACGTGATTCTCTTGCATTTCTTCCTGATGAAATTGTATCAAAGATAATGCAGATAGAGTTAATTTTCCTGCATTAACTCAGTATATGTTATCGCATCCCAGGTATTGATCATCAGAGAAAAGCTTGCGGAGTTATACGAGTCTGAGCAGCTATGGTCAAAAGCAGCTCAAATACTTAGTGGCATTGATCTAGACTCTTCCATGAGGTGTGTGAGACAGCATTCGCCATTAGTTTGATGATGACTAATTATTCTTTATTATATTCTTGACTCATTGACATATCTATTTTCTTTTCTTTTTTTTCCCAGAGTGATTGACGATTCTTTTAGGTTTTCAAAATGTGTGAAGATTGCTAGCTTATACCTTGAGGTACTTTTGTGCGGCTGTGATCGTTCTTAAATTGAGAATTACGTCTATACTTTGTTTGTAGTGTTGGTTGCTTTTTTCTTTAATGCCTGGACTTGTTTATTTTATGCATGTAGTGCATGTAGGTGGAATATAATGTTGTATCTGCTGTAAATTTTGAAGTGTATTCTGAATAAGACTCTTCACGTGTTGCATGCAACTATTTCCCTCCACTGAACTACATGTGTCAATTTGGTCGGTGTAAAAGAATTAGATGTGTATTGTATTAGTAGCCCTTTTTACTCGAGTTATTGGCTACTAGACCTGGAAGTCCTTTTGTTTGTATCATCAATGAGGTCTTTGTGCCAAATTTAATTGTAAAATAGGAATCTTGGATGATTATTGGTACTCACAACTCTGGTTTTTGTTTGGCAGGATGATGATGCTGTAAATGCAGAAGCTTTTATCAATAAAGCTTCATTTCTGGTTAGCAATAACCAGGATGAAGCATTGACTTGGACATACAAGGTTGGAATCTGTAGTTTGAGATTACATCTGTTTTTATAATGACATGTAAAGATTCTTTTGTTAAGCCGAAGCTATTAACTAAACTCTCTCTTTTGTTTCTAATAGGTTTGTTATGCAAGAATTTTGGATTTAAAGAGGAAGTTCTTGGAAGCTGCACTCCGGTACTATGACATTTCTCAGATTCAACAGCGGCAAATTGGAGATGAGTATGTTCCAAATTTAATGAAAGATGACTCTGATACGGAGTTCTCTTATGAAAGATGTTCCAAATGATAAGATGCTATAATCTTTTTGTACCCAAATATTATGAATAATGATACTGGTACACAACATTTGACAAACTAAGTATCAAGTGATGTAGGACTAGACATTTCATGACAATAAATAAAAGTGATGACTTACCTCTTCGTTAATGAATTATTGTCCCACAATATATATATATATTTTTAATTTTTTTTTCACTTCTCTATATAAAGATCACTCGTCAGTGTTACTTTCCTTTCAATAGATGCATGGTTAAAACACATCGGAATAAGAAAAGTAAATCCCACTAGGACATCAATAAATTATGAGAACAAACTACGCATCTGATGGAATGCCGGAAAAAAGATCTTGTTGCTTTTGTTGGCTTGTCAAATGCAGACCATATGATGACAATGTCTTTGTATGTTCTCAAGAAGTGTTGTGAAGTGCTTCTGACAATCCTTGTTTTCTGTTGCTCGCGTGCCATGGCTATGGGGTAGATTTAAGCTTCGAATGGCTCTACATGTGGCTTTTATCAGTTAAACTTCCTCTACACTAACATCGTCCAACACATGGCATCTATTCTTATTTTCCTTAACTTTTCTGGAGCTTCCCTCAAGTTCTCTCCATGCAACTCTTATTTGGAGGGATTCCTCCAGCCTGCTATAAGGATTCATAGCAGTCTTATTGTTATTGGCCCTATTCTTTTGATTCTTGAGTCAACTTCACGGGATCAGAGAGTCCCCATCCTCTAGAATATGTTCCTTTTCAATGGTCTTATTTTTTTTGCTAAAGTTTTTCAGCATCTGATTACTTGGATTACCAAGTTGTGATAGTTCTAATGTCATCACCACTTGAAAAAAATCCCGCTGAGTGTCTACATATGTAATTTAACGCCTACGCTTCTTCGTGATTTACTTGGAGATTAACTTGGTTGGTCAATTTATTTTACTGTCCGACAGAGTTATTAATGAAGAAGCTTTGGAGCAAGCTCTATCTGCTGCAATCATGTGTACAATATTGGCTGCTGCAGGCCCACAACGTTCCCGTGTTCTTGCAACTTTATACAAAGTAATTATCCTAAACTGATCTGTTTTACCCTCTTTTGGGTGCTACATTTCACCTAAGTTTTCATGCACATGTGACTTCCATTCGTATTGGTACCTTTGCCTTTTTCCTTATTTGTCTTGATGATATTCAGGAAATGCAGATTTCATGCATCATTTGGACACTTTTTATTTAATACTATTGGCTCTAGGGATTCTCCCCACCCATTGGGACAATGCAATGTAATCCTTCAAACGAAGAATTGCAATGTAATCCTTCAAACAAGGAATTGAAACTATAATGTGAATTTGAGTACGAATATTCTCTAAATTGTAATTAAATATTAGTTTTGCTTTGTTTTGTACTTTTATTAGATTTTTAAATTGTCTGTATTTTTCCAATGATTGCTCTGATTAGTGATTGTTAAGAAACGGAATCGCTTTCACTTTTGGTAAAACTGATAGTCTTGCATTTTTGCTAAATAGTGAGAAATTTTCATGGTTGCTGACTGGTTTAATGCCATCCACTAAGTCTTTTTTCGTTACATCTTATAATCTCATTTGATTTTCTCCACATGATGAACATTAAGCACTTATCTTCTTTGAGAAGAATCTGCTCTACATAATTTTGTTGTTTGGACTTCCACAACACTGAGGAGAAGATTTTTAAATATGATGGATCTTTGGTAAGCTGGAATATCATGAGCAAACATTAAGTCTATTCTTAGCTTTATGCCATGCCTTATAAAGTTTGATGTAAATGTACTGTAGCTTGAAATTTTGTGGAAGAAAAGAAGTATGGTGTATGATTGTAAGTTATGGATGCGTCTTTATTGGCACGATGAAATAATGTTCTTTTGAAGTACAGGATCATTAGTAAAATGTCTTTCTTGCTCTTGTAAGCTTGAACGACCTGTGCTCGTCTGTCTAGCATCTGTTGATTTGGCGTCCCAAATAATGAGGGCTGACTAGTTACCACAACTAAAATATGGTGTTTGATTGCAGGATGAAAGGTGCTCTAAGTTGAAAATTTATCCAATCTTGCAGAAGGTACTCTCTCTCTCTCTCTCACGCTCACGCACGCTCGCGTTCACGTACATACACAGACACACACGCACTCACATGTGCTCAAGTGCAGAGAATATGTGCAAATTGTCTGTGTATATACCTATTTAGACTTTTCCAACTTAGATTAACAGTTATCTGATGGCTTGTTTTAGGTATATCTGGAGAGAATTCTGAGGAAACCAGAGATTGACGCATTTGCTGAAGAATTAAAACCACATCAGGTATATACAGTTCTCTCTCATGTTCACGCTATTGGAAACATTTCCAAAAAATAATTAAAGACAAGTATAACCTTCAGTTCAAACCTTCTCTCCTTTTAACAGAAAGCTCTTCTGCCTGATAATTTCACTGTTCTGGATCGTGCCATGATTGAACATAATCTTTTGAGTGCGAGCAAACTTTACACAAATATAAGGTTGGTAATATGATTATGTTGGTTTTTTACGCTCTTTGAGCACTTAACTTCGGTGTAATGTTGTATCTGTTCCAGTTTTGATGAGTTAGGCACATTACTGGGAATAGCTCCAAATAAGGTATCTTTTCTTTTTCTCTGATATGCTCCCATCAGTTCCTCTTTCCGCTTTCAAATTGTCTTGCTGAATACTATAAGCTAGTTCAGGTTGCCATGTGTGATTCTTTGTGTCTGGATATAAACAATTGCCTTTGAATTAAGTACTAACCATTAGATAACTTTTTATCTTAAGCATGTATTATCTTAATCATGGGCTTAGCTTCTGGCTCGTTCAACCATAATTGTTGGATCACATGGTGGACCAACCATCAATTTAGTTGTTGATTGATTTCAATTTCGATGCTTACTCTTCCGTAATGAACTAAATGTTGAAAACATACTCTAGTGCCTCACGAACCTTTGTCATACGAGTAAAGTTTCTATCCATCGCCGGTGTACGAATTGCTCCACATGCAGTGTGTCGATGCATGACACATAGGCATATTTGGTAGTTATTTAGTGGGCCCCACATGCATATTGCACAAGTGTCCTGCTTCTATAACACCACTTGTGTTCCAATTTGTATACCTGCAGTTGAAACAAATTTAATTCTAATAAGTGATCATGTCATTTCATATTACGGTTCCGAATATTGCTTTCTCTCATGGTTATCTTCTTTTGAAAAAATTTCAGTTGTATCATTTATAGCAGCATTAGGTTTCTTGCTCTATGGAGGAAGGTGAGTTTTCTGAAATTGAATGTTTTGGCTTATTTTATTGTTTTACATGTAAATCAATCTTCTAACCATTCTTATTGAGTTTTTCATGGGTTCTCAACCACTTCCAGATTATTTTTCATGCTAAGAAGATTCCCTATTGAATCTAAAGGGAGAAGAAAAAAGCTTCATGAGGTTTGCACTCTCTAATTTCACAAGTTTATCATAGTTGTTCCATATTCAGTCTCTCCTAAAATTAATATTGGTGGTATTTAAATCCTAACTTAAATTTCTATAAGTTAGAGTCATGCACACCTCCATTGCGACTTGTGGGTCATGGGTTCGTTCCGTTGGAAACAACCTCTCTGGAAATTGGGGTAAAGTTGTGTATATCAAACTCTACCAGACCCCGCAATGCTGGAGCCTTGTGCACTGCACCATTTATATATATATATATATACTGCTTATCCGTCACAGTTGTTGTATATCACATGGAGGATATCCTTGCAAAGCATCCCAACTTTGTGCAAGGTTCTGTTGTATAATTGTTACTGACCTTTCTAATGCTTTTCTCGTGTTAACAAAAAAAAAAATAATAATAGTAATAAATAAATCCAATTTTAAAAGCCAGGACTAAAGGAACCTAATCTGGTTTTGGTTCAACAGTTATTATCACATTTGAAGATAAAATCAAATTGAATGGTTTTGGAGCAGTTGAATTTATGCTATGGACACTAATATGTGTCCAAATTAGGATGTGTGGCAATGTAAACTTGGCTTTTTTCTCTTGTGTCTGTTTTGGTGTTCTGTTGAGGGTCCAAGGGAGCAAATTGTATAGTCTGGAATGGGGTGGAAGCTTCCTCAATTAGATTTAAAGGAAGCTTCCTGTTGTCCTTTTTTTCTTTTCTGGTGTACATTCTCTTGCCTTCACCTAGATGAGCACTTTGTGCCTTTTGAGTTAATCGTTTTTCAAACGGAGTGCTATGTTTTGCATTGTTTGACAAAAGAATTGATGGGAAAACAGGTTGTACATATTATCTACTGTATGCTAAGCCTAGTGAAAATTAAAAAGAAACGTGATAAAGTATAGGCCGGAAATAAATGGTGCTAAATTGCACCGATCCCTGAAATACTTGATGTTAAATGTTGTAATTTTTGTTTCTTTTTGCTGGGTGTACCTATTTCCTTCAATTTGCAGACCTTGTAGACTTAATAGAATTTTTACTAGTGGTTTTCTTGTATTTTTCTCTTAAGAAAATCTAAAAATGCCATGGGTTCATGTAATTAGAGATACATATGGTGCCACCGAGCGGAGACAACAATTTAGTATGCATGTCACTTGAGGAATTTGTATGTTGGCATGAACTTTCAAACTGGTTCGTTGACGCTTACCTCTGAATCTACATGTTGAATAGAAATTTCCTAACAACCATATCGATAAATTCTCTTTTTACTCAATTCGTCCTATTGTCCTACGAACTACTTTATGAAAGCAACCACCAATTGCGTAGGGCTATTCTCTTCTTATTACTTTTGGTATTATTTGTACTTTACGCTGAAACACTCTAGATTGTACTTTTAATTATCTCTGTCGCTAGAATAATCCTGAGTTGCTCCCTCTTTTTGTCTTTATTTTGTTCACATGTCAAGGCACCCGGTCTTCTAACCGTTGGTTATCTGTGGCAGGTTGGATCGGTGACTGCAATATGTTTCGCCTGCTTTCTCATAAGATGCTTTGTAGTAAGTTCCCATATGCTTTCCACCGATAGTTCATTTTAATGCACGTCTTATTTTATCTCAATATGTAAGATGTTTCTCATTTATGCCCTTTGCGTCGATTGTCCACTTTTTGCAGGTTGTTTTATCTGCTTTCGATACGGATGCATCACTTGACGTACTGGATCATCCAGTTTTGAACTTCATATATTATATGGTACTGGAAATATCAACCATATTACAGTCACAATTTTTGTGGAATTTTTCATTTTTCTTGATGATCTCTTTTTTCATTGCTCTAACAGCTGGTTGAGATCATGCCTTCGGCTCTTGTCCTCTACATTCTTCGAAAGTTGCCTCCGAAAAGAATATCAGCACAATACCATCCCATCCGTTAGCCACATTTCTCATTTTTCAGCTTCACTTTTGGGTTGCCACAAAAAGTTGTCAAGGTAATACTTGCGAGTGAAGTTGAGCAAATTGGAGCTACCGGGTAAATGTAGATGGATTGTCTTCAAATGGTTCATATTCAAGCCTCGTTTCTACCCATGTATGATACGCGGGGGTCTCTGCAACATATTGATGCAAACCTAGCGAATTCTGTTCTTCATTGATTGCTTGGTTTTATGTTTAGGGTGTCGTAAGCATTTTTGCAGTCCCTGTCCGGTTGTAGCAGAGGAAATTATTTTCATAGTCTGAGGTCATTCTTTGTGTTTTAGACTCTTATAAATCACCAAGTTAGTCATGTTGTATTGCTTGTAGGGCTTGATGTGCCTCTGAATTACCTATTACGGATATTATGACACAAAATGAATTGTTGTTTTCGTGTTCCTTTTTTCTTTTATTTTTGTGCACTAGGTTGTTCATTCACGGACTATTTAGTATTCACAACAGGTGCCATAAAACAAAGGAATGGGGTGAAGTCGAGCTGTTAACTAGTAGCTTGCAAGCAGTAATTATATACGCGTAGCGGGTTACATATCTTAATATATAGCCCTTGTTTATTTTATTGTGATAAATGAAAAAGAAAACAGAGTTAATTGGAGAAATTTGTGATTCATATCAGGTCAAGTAGGATTGCAATTATTATTTTGCTTCGACCAAATTTCAGTAAACTATCAGGTCTTTTTTTGAAGGTTCGAATAATTATAGATTCCGGAAACTAACACTGAAAGTCTTTAACTTTTTTTTTTTTTTTTTAATAACCTTAAACAACATAAAGGTGACAAAACCATTTCAGGATCGATTTTTCATCTATTCCTTGCCAACCTAAAATTTATTCATGAGCTTGTTCAAACACGTGAAAATGTATTATTTCCGCTCGAGCAACCAAAAAATTGCATAAAAGTTATATTGCATCATCGCTTTTCTTCGCTGTGATGTGTATCGGCAGGTCCTCCTTGAATACCGGCATCGGATCTCTACTGAAAGAGTCATCGTCAGACGCTAGCTTCCACGTAAACCTCGTCACCAGGTAATGAACCATAACTAGAGTTTCTATTTTCGCAAACTCGTACCCAGGGCACACTCTCGGTCCACCACCAAACGCCACGAAGCAATAAGGCGGAGGTTGTTTCTCGAACCGTGTCACGTCAAATTTGGATGGGTCCGTAAAGATGGTGTCATCCATGTGAGTCATGCTTGCTGCCAGCATCACCTGAAATATCCACAAACGCATATAGACTGTTGGGTATACCTCCTCGTATGAGGACTAGTTTGTCCAATTTTGGCATTTGGTATCCTTATTTGAAAGAAAAGAAAAATTATTGTTCAAATTGGATTTATATTGGACTTTTGATAATTGAGTATAAACTACAATAACTAATGGTGTAATTGTGGTAAAAGGTTAATTAAAATCAATGTTTTTTTTATGTCTATGGGGTTGAGTTTGGACTCCTATTTTGCATAAAAATATAAATATTTTGGATAATTAATTATATAGAAGAATATTTTCGGTTATTTTAGAGTAAGAATTTGAGTAGATAATTTTTTTTTACCCAGAATCTATTATATAGAGATTATTGATTATTAGAGGATTGATCATTATTTTAGAATTCTACGATAGCCATCAATTTTATTTTATTTTTTTGTATTTTCTATTACTTTATTTTATGGTTTACTATTGTATCTTTTGATATTATTATACATCGCCTATAACTAAGCCCTCAAGCACGGCAGGTAGGGAGATCGCCCCAGGCCCAAAAATTTTGGAGCTTCAAATTTTTTATTATTTATTAAAAAAGTAAAAAAAAAATTGAGAAAAAAAAAACTGCAAAAATTCTAGAGACAAAAAAAATTTATTTGTAGGTAAATGTCTATTTATATGCTTTTATTTTTATTTTTTATTATTTTATTATTTTTTACCAATTTGGGCCTAGGATTTTTCAAAGATTTTCATATTTTTTTATGAAAATACTTATAATTGATATAACTTATTCATATACTTTTATATCTGTATGGATCTAAGATACACCCAATCCCTATGTCTATCTTTAAGAAATTTTAATTAATAAATTGCTAAACCTTTTTGGTCAGCTCAAATTTTCAAAATTATTTTAAATTATACTCAATTTTCTAAAAATAGAGTCACTATAAAGGTAAATTTTTTGTTATTACAACTTAATTTGTTCGTTTTACCAATCTTGAGTATGGAAAATAATATGTTGAAAAATATTGATGTTGAGGGCATAATTAATGACTTTGTATCTAAAAATGCAATAAGAAATTATTTTAGATGAGATGTAATTTTTATACAGTACTTGTTAATGTTAAGTGATTAAATTTAAAAAAATATTATTTATACAAATGGTCTAATTTTTTTCCTCGCCCCAGGATTTGAATTTCTCATGATCGAGCCTGCGTTTATACTATTGTTAGTATAGTGATGTTGTGGGTATGTTACCTCGTAGATTTTTTCCTCCCGATTCGTAGAGATTTTTTTTACGTTAAATTTTATTTTTTTTATATATTATTATTTTTGTGATTATGATTGATTATCGTAATTTTTTATTATATTTTATTTATTATTTACTTCCATTGTGATTTAGAAACGATCGTGAGTAATTAATCCCTGTTCCAAAAGGCTTTCCCGTTTGTTCTTCTATATATCTAAATCTTTCAAAGTTAAAAAGTCAACTTCCTATACTATTATAGAGGGCAAAAATAGGAGGCCGAACCGCCAATGAATCTATATTTATAAATACTAGTACAATGTCACGTGCGATGCACGTGAACGAATTATAAGTAGTTTTTTTTTATAAGAAAGAGAAGTTACTTTATATTTCAAGAGTATTTAAATATGGATGTTCAAACTGTTTTTATTTTTGTGTGAATATAACTACTAAAAGTTTCTTCATAAAAATATATATGCAAAAAGTTTAAGTAAAGAAATTCTATTGTAAGCTCACAAAACATGCTAAAAATCGTTACTTCAAATTTGTGTAAGATACTAAATGGTTATTTTTTATGCATACTTAATTTGACTTCGTCTTATAAAGCATGTATTCTAGATTAATTTGATTGTTCTTTAAGCAAATTTTACGTTTTAGATGGTTGGCCCACTTTATTATACTAATTTTAAATGTTTAACGTTTGATAAGAATATATTATGTTTCCAATTTTTAAAAATTTAATCCTACGAAGTTGTTCTTTTTTTTTTTCTTCCAAAGAAATGAAACTTGAAAGAGGAGTCGACTTAACAAGTAGATAGTTCTAAATCACCTCTAGCCATTGGCCTCGTTTTTGTTAGTTTTTTTTTCTATTTGGAACTTAGACTTCCCTAATGATATTGTTATGCACGTTTTTTTTATCTCGTGTCTATATAAT
>MKEJ01060932.1:0-11723 GCA_001753735.1 Embelia ribes
TTAGAGAGAAAGTAAGATAGTTAAATTTAGATGAGAGAGAATGAATGGTTATCTATTATAGATAACCGTCTATTTTAGATAACCAGAATAGATAATCTGCTGCAAGCACAGTTTTTACAGAATATCTAAACTGGTTATCTAAAATAGATAAAAGATACATTTTACATAATCTGCTGCAAGTGTTTTAATATTAGAACTTTTATTTACAACGTTTAGATAAAAAAAATATGCAAATTCTATGATTAGAACAAAGTCTACATATAACTACAAATACATAGATAGGTATGTAGCCACGCATGTTTGATTCTCCCACTCCTCAAAATATTTACCGTACCATAACATTGCCAGATTCACAATACTCAGTTAAAATATCCTTCTATATTAGTTTTCTCCAAATTATTAAAAAACAAAATTTCAAACTATTAATTTTTTTTTAAATTTTGTACAAAACTCGTTACATTAATATGTGATGAAGATATTTTATCCACCAACGGGATATGATCTGCAGCTGGTTTGTAGCTACTGGGCTGTGCTTTTTTTAAAACAAAATCAAAGCAGTCATGGGAGCTTGGTAGGAACAGAGGTAAAGGGTAAAGAAAAATATAACGGGGTGATATATTTTTGGTCACGGAAATAAAATATAATATATAATAAAGTTACAAAATTATATCTTTACCAGCTGTGTTACCCTTTTTCGTTATCAAGACAAGAACAAGTCTTTCCTGCAATAACCATCCCCACGTCATCATATTTGGAGCCTTTGGGCTTGTGATGGTCTCGTGTTGACCGGGACTTGTGACACTAGATGTAACATATAGAATTTAATTTTAATTTATTGATGATGTGTAAATTTTTATCAGTAGATTCGGATGAAAAATATATAAAAATTGACAAATAGTCACCGCGGAATCTGTCAGAAATGGAAAATTCGTTTCCTCTAATAAACATTTTTTGATACTGAATTTTTGCTTTCGGAATTTATATGGATAACCAGTTTATGAAAAGTTTCCTTACTATATTAAACTTTGTTAAAAAAACAGAAGTCATATTTAATTACTTTTCTTAAAATAATACTAATACTATTCGTATAATATTACTAAAAGTATTTTTTTTCAATTGTACACCATCTTTAGAATTGCATGAATTTAATAGAGCTTACAAATTTTTAGGTAGAGTCATATATTGTTTAATTAAAATCCATAATCTCATCATTTTCCATTTTCAAATCCATATTTTCAATTCCCGTTTTCCATACTAGTTTACACTCCTGCAACTCTTTTTGTAAAGGAAAACACTATTATTTTTGCAGTGGTTTTGTCTTATCTTATAGTTATGGGAGAGAAATAAACAATATATAATAATAAAACATATTTTCCTTATTGCAAATATATACAGCATCTATATATATGACAGAAAGGTTGGGCAACATTTGTCTTTATTAACATGAAGATCGTGGTAGCTGCGTATGGTAGAATCCTATGTTTAAGGCACATATTATGTTGATTTCTATATGATTTGAATATTCTTATATATAACCTCTCAAGAAAACAGTAATATGAATAAAAGATACATGTTTAAATGCTTTTAGTAGCAGCCCATGTGAGCGAGCAAATGACTCAGTTGCCCTTGCATTCATACTGACTCATGTATACATGGATATATGTTCTTTGAGGGCACTTCCTCTAGTTCTCACTTCTCATAAAAATGTCCATAAATTAAATTTAAGAAATTAAATATAACAGAGCTCTCCCAGCCATATATGTAAATAATATTCAATTTTCTAAAATGTGGAGAATTTGTTAGTGTTCCCTTTCAATTAGAAAACTATTGATAATCTTCAGCTCTATTTTATGTTCAAGGATATAAGCATTATCTAATATTGACTAAGAAAATCTAAAATTTATTAATAATATCTTAAAATAAAATTGGCAAGAGAACTGTCATTTTCATTGGGTGTCGAAGTGGTAACTTGTTAAGTAAGTCAAAAACCGCTGAACATAATAAAAAATAATATATCCTCGCTCATTATATTATTTTACAATTATACTTAAAAAATTAATATATTATCTCTCCACTTACTCATATATTATTGATTAATAATAAAAATATAATAAAATATTTAAAATAATTAAATTGTAAAAATAAATTTAATTTTATATTTAACATTTTTATTGAGTTTAAAACTACTAAATACGACGTATAAACTAAAGCTTAAATATATCAAAAAATAATTTTAATAATTTAAAAATAAATAATAATTATTTTTTATTAGTATTTAAGAAAAATAATATTTTTAAATTATTGAATAAATATATAATTGAATTTAAAATCTAAGATTTAAACTATATATTTATTAAAAATTTAATTTAAATTTATATTATAAAAATTTAATGTTTAATGCTAAGAAATAATAGTTCTTCATTCAACAATTTTATTTATATTTATATCAGTTATATAATAAATTTTCATAAAAATTTTATTTATATTTTTCTTTATTTCATCACTTCTATTCCCTTTCTCTTTCTTTGCTCAAAAAGCGGTTCTATTTATATTTCTTATTTATATAATAAATTAATAAATCAAATTAAAATTAAAATCATAAATTTAATACTAAAAAATATTAATATTTTTTATAATTAAATAATTAATATTTTGTAATTAAAGGTAGTATTATGTGTGAAATTTTAAGTAAGAATTTGTTAAAAAAATAATATTTTAATTTAGTAGAAAATTTGATGGATAATTTTATGTAGAAAGTAAAACATAATTTTAAAAAAAATATAAATATAGTCTATTTTTTAATATTATATATTAAGAGAATATGATATAAATGCTCCAAGCCTGGTCAGGAGTCACATAACATGCAGTAGCACAAAAGTCATTGCCTTTCACAGTGGCGGCTTTGAAAATCTTTCACATCCAGCTGTATGCTAGATCACATTTTAGAAAATGGGCCAATGCACTATATTCAAAGTGCTTATTTATAAATTAACTGTAATTTTTTAAAAGAAGAATTTGATAAACAATTTTAACCAAAAAAAAAGATGGGAGGCATGGGTGAACAAATCTTTTTATATATAATACCGTGGAGACAGTGCGTTGCACGAATTATATAAAATTATTTATTTTTAAATTATTAAATTTAATTATCAATTATATTATTTTATATTTTTTTCTCATTATCTTCAGTATTATATTTGTTCTTAATTAATTTAATATATAATGGCAATGTATTTTTTTTTCACTTTTCTCATAATAATTTTAAAAAACTACAGTACATATTTTACTCAAATCTCATGAATTTAATATATAAATTTTATATAATAAATTTATATTAATATATCATCATAACTTTCATAATATATAAATTTTTACCCTTAAATTGACATTGACATGATAAAAATATAGTATTCCAACAAAAATAATTTTAATTTTATTAATTATAATCTTTATCCTTTTTTTTGTAATTGAAAGCCGATAATGGTATATGTTTTATTTGTTTTAGAATAATATTACGTTTATTGAAATTTATTATGATAATATTTTTAAATAAATTAAAATAATTTTCACAAATATTATTTTTCAAGAAGTTTTAGTTTGGTGAAATTACATTATGATAAGTTTATTATTCAAAATTCCTAAATTTATGGAACATTTGTCAATTAGTTATGCAAACATTTATTACAAATTCAAAAAAATAGTTAAGGGACAACTTTTACATAATTGTTAAACATAATAATTTTTCTTATATTTTTTTAATATATGAATTTTTACATGTTAACTGAAATTGAAATATATAACTTTTCAACCTAAGTACATTATATTATTTTAAAATAATAAATTTTATCCTTTTTCTCAAATGCGTATAATCGTTTTGATATATATTTTTAATTTTTTTTTCACTTCTCTATATAAAGATCACTCGTCAGTGTTACTTTCCTTTCAATAGATGCATGGTTAAAACACATCGGAATAAGAAAAGTAAATCCCACTAGGACATCAATAAATTATGAGAACAAACTACGCATCTGATGGAATGCCGGAAAAAAGATCTTGTTGCTTTTGTTGGCTTGTCAAATGCAGACCATATGATGACAATGTCTTTGTATGTTCTCAAGAAGTGTTGTGAAGTGCTTCTGACAATCCTTGTTTTCTGTTGCTCGCGTGCCATGGCTATGGGGTAGATTTAAGCTTCGAATGGCTCTACATGTGGCTTTTATCAGTTAAACTTCCTCTACACTAACATCGTCCAACACATGGCATCTATTCTTATTTTCCTTAACTTTTCTGGAGCTTCCCTCAAGTTCTCTCCATGCAACTCTTATTTGGAGGGATTCCTCCAGCCTGCTATAAGGATTCATAGCAGTCTTATTGTTATTGGCCCTATTCTTTTGATTCTTGAGTCAACTTCACGGGATCAGAGAGTCCCCATCCTCTAGAATATGTTCCTTTTCAATGGTCTTATTTTTTTTGCTAAAGTTTTTCAGCATCTGATTACTTGGATTACCAAGTTGTGATAGTTCTAATGTCATCACCACTTGAAAAAAATCCCGCTGAGTGTCTACATATGTAATTTAACGCCTACGCTTCTTCGTGATTTACTTGGAGATTAACTTGGTTGGTCAATTTATTTTACTGTCCGACAGAGTTATTAATGAAGAAGCTTTGGAGCAAGCTCTATCTGCTGCAATCATGTGTACAATATTGGCTGCTGCAGGCCCACAACGTTCCCGTGTTCTTGCAACTTTATACAAAGTAATTTATCTTCAACTGTTCTACTTTATTCTCTCCGAGTACTTTCATTTCAGCAAAGTGTTTGAACTTAGATGCGTTGCGTCTTTTTTTGTCTTGATTTTGGGCAGTACAAATTTGCAGATCATTCTGGCACTTTGTCATAGACGTATTGGCTATAAAAGATTCCTTCCCCTTAACTACCCCCCTCCCCTTTACCCACCACCTAGGATATGTCCTTCAAATGAGCGGAATCGTAGTGATGTAAGTTTGAAGTTTGACAAGTGAATATTCTCTGAAATCTGAATCTCATTTTTAAGATGCTATAATTTTTACTGGTTGCTCTGATGGGCTAAGAAATGGATACCCTTCCACATTTGGATTAACGGATAAGTTTTGCTAAATTATGAGAAATTTTCATCATTGCTTACTGGGTTTCATTGTTTTCCACAATGTCTTCTCCATGCCATATGGCTATCTTCAAACTATGAAATGAACCAGTTATCTAGTTTGAGTAGATTCTGCTAGTTTGGCTGGTGGGACTTGTATAACCTTGGGGAGAAAGTTTTAAGATATGATTAATCTTTGGTAAGTTGGTTTTGTTCAAGTCATTCATGAGCAAACTCGGGCTTATTGTCTTCTCGTTTATTTAATTGATGAGTGGGGACCTAAAGAGAACAGCTGCAGTTCTCTAGCTACCAAGCTTAGTTTGAATTATCCCCATTTCATGTTGAGAGCCCAAACTCGTAATATTGTGTATGCAATGTGTATAAGACAAATATTCTCTAATAGTTACCTGAACTTTGAGAGTTTTAAGCTCTTCGATATTATGTTCTGATTTAAGCTGGTTGACTTGAGGTTGATTGTTAGCTGGCATGTATAACTATACTGTATTCTGGTATTTTGTGGAAAAAAGTAGAAGTATGGTGATATAACAAGTTGTGGTTGTGTCTTCATGTATTTTCAAATTATATGAAAATTTGCTTTGGAAAACTTAATTCATACGAGGATGCGCTGTTCTTTTGAAGCTTAAAATGTATACCAAAAGGTCGTCTATGAATAAATTTGGGTTCATAAGCACGAACTACATGTTCTCTTCTGGCTGGGATCTCTGCTCATTTTAAGTTTCTAATTGTTAGGGTTGACTATTTATCGCAACTGAAATGTGGTGTTCGATTGCAGGATGAAAGGTGCTCTAAGTTGAAAATTTACCCAATCTTGCAGAAGGTATTCTCTCTCTCTATCTCTTTCTCTCTCTCTCTCTCTCACATACACACACAACACAAACACACAGGCACACAGAAATATAGCCTGTGGACAATTCAGCTTGTGTGCCGAAAAATACCTTTTATATGTTTCAAACTTTGTCCGATTTGTAATGGCATATTTTAGGTATATTTGGAGAGAATTCTTAGGAAGCCAGAGATTGATGCATTTGCTGAAGAATTAAAACCACATCAGGTAACTAGAGTTTTTCCTATGGTTCACTCTGTTGGAAGCAATATCCAAAATGGCGAAAGATGAAGTGGACATTTATTTTGCCATCTAACCTTCTATACTTTCTGACAGAAAGCGCTTCTGCCTGATAACTTCACTGTTCTGGATCGTGCTATGATTGAACATAATCTTTTGAGTGCGAGCAAACTTTACACAAATATTAGGTTGGGAATATATCTTGTATCTTTGAGCACTTAACTTCGACTCTGATAATCTATCTGAATCTAAGGCAATTTACTTTTTCTTTCCTCAGCTTTAACGAATTAGGCACGTTGCTAGGCATAGCTCCAAATAAGGTATATTTTCTTTTTCTCTGATATGCTTTCAAAAGTTTCTTATAAACTTGTCTTACTTTTTGCTGATCATGAAGATGGTTCTGTTGGAGTTTGTGATTCTTTGTATCCTGTTAGAAAGAATTGTGTTTAAGTATGAACCTTTGGATTTAATTGTCATCTCAAACATGCAATTTTTAATTATGGGCTAAGAATGTAACTGGAAATTGAAGCTGCGCTCTGGTGCCTCTTTGAGTCTTATTGTCAATATACACTACGTGCTACAGGGCCAGGAACAAATTCCCTCATAAAAATGTCCTTCATAGGGGTAGGACAGACATATTGGAGATTAGAGAGAAAAGTTGAATGGGCTCAGATGGGAATTTGGAATCCCGCGTCAACCCCATGGATCCATGTTTAAGGGCATAGCTACGTGTAGATATTCATTCTTCATTTCTTTCCTGTTTTGTGTTTTGTCTCTTTTCCTTTTCTATTTTGTTTCCCATCAATAGCTGAACATGCTAATTAAATTGATTTTTCATTAATACACTGGTCACCAAATCTTCCTTATTCTTGAAAATTCAAATTTATTGATTCTAGGCTGAAAAGATAGCATCAAAAATGATCTATGAAGATAGAATGAGGGGATCCATTGATCAGGTACACTATTTATTTTGTTGAGTAATTTTTATTTTTATGAAATTACTTTCTAGACTAAGTTTGCGGTTGAATTGGACTGCTTCGGCAAATATACTGGTTTTGGACTGTTCATTATTTAAAAACAACTCTTAAAAAGTATTTGAAAAGCACTTTCCTTCGATGTTAGTCGCTTATGGTTCTTTTTAATACAGAGCGACAAATGTGATGTCATCATCGCTTTGTCCAAGATTTGATCAGTGAGAAATGAATGAGAATATCTTAGACCTTCAACTAGATTGCACGGCATGTTGATTTTTAAATCAAGTCTTAGGTTTTCTTGCAGCTTCTAGTAATAAAAAATAACTTTGAACTGTTACTCGAGAATCTTTTTCACTTGACGTTAAAATGAGTCAAATGACTATTGATCTATTATCACTGGGTTATTTGATTCCTTGTGTACAGATGACTGGCTATTCAACCTTATGATCCATTTATAAATTCACTGGACCTAAATTGTGTAATTCCTCCGAACATAAGTGCTGAATGCCACTACTTTTGTTTTAAACTTGTATGCCCCAAAACTCTTTTGTCTTTATTCGTATGAATAGCTTCAATGTGGCATTACGCAATGCAGGTGGAAGCTGTCATACATTTTGAGGATGATACTGAAGAGTTGCAACAGTGGGATCAACAGGTGATTTATTCTCTTAATATCGTTGTAAAGCCAATTTTATTTAATGCTGCTCTCTTGTTTTGGTACGCATAAATGTGACTTGCGAAATAATTTGTACTTGGAACAAGAGTACCATTTATAGAAATAATTTGCACTCAGAGGATTAGAATTGGAAAACATCTCAATACAAGATTTTTTTTTCATTGCAATGTACAAGAATTATTGTGATTTCGGGACAAATTAGTATAAATTGGGGACAAAGTACCACTGGTATTTTTTTAATCTAAAAATAGTTATAGTAAATTTTTTCTCAGTTTATAATAATTTATTCTTAAAATATAGTAATTCCGTATAAAAAAATTCCCGTACAGTTCCTGTAAAATGATTTCTTGTATTGAGTTAGTTTCCATTGGAATTACCATGATGCTAGGTAGATGCTATGCGAGCTCATGGCACCCCGTGTGATAACACTCATCCAGCAATGGCTGTTCGCCGTTTGAGCTTGTCCCTTGCATTTGTTTGTGTGTGCTATTATCTTTTTAGCTCCGGGGTTTTTCCATTAATTCCTTTCTTACTGGTGTTTTGGCAGATTGTTGGACTCTGCCAAGCATTGAACGACGTTCTTGATAGCATGGCGAAGAAGGGACTGCCTGTTCCCGTTTGATCTGCATTGTATCACAATAAATACCATTTTAGGGTCTTCTCAATGGAGTCTTTTTGCTCTTCTCGTTTTATGCTAACATTTAAAACCTTGTTAACATCTGCACTCTTTTTGGGTAATTAGAATGTGAACTCTTGATGTTCATGCAAGTGCAGGGTTATGTTGATATGTAATGTCAGTGATAGCTTTTTAATTCTCTGTTTCTAGCAGGAAAAATCATCCCACTAATCACTAACTATTTCTAATGTGTTATCTTGTTTTCTGAATTCAACATTTAACCGACCCCTACCGAACTGTTGTGAAATCGATATTTTCCGGGCCTATGTTTTTCAAAGCTCCAACGGAATTTCAATGTGTTTCAAAGTCGATGGTTTAGAGGTAGAAGTACTATCTCAAATTCATCGCCAAAAAAAAAAATGTAGTATGTCAAGCTGTGTTGTGTAATTTATATTTTCTTTTCAAGAATTCTTCTATAATCATTTTCGTAAGATTTTTGAACAAAGTGTCTTGGTGAACATTTAAAGATGGACGGTCGACGAGCTCAAGCTTTCCCGAATACATGGGTTGTGGATGTTTCCCGAGTTAAAAGAAATCCTTAATCCTTCGAAGGATGTTTCAAGCTTAAGGATCTTAAGCTATCCTTCAATAACTAATTGATATATTTAATTTAAGGGCAATGCTAAGTATGATTGCCATTCCCACCTATTTGGAGTTGTATTTTAGTGCCCGCATTATTGGCAACTGCGGGCTATCGGTAAACGGTTGATATCGCGAGTGGAGACGAAGGGACATTATTTGGAATAAATTTAGTTATTATCATTCAAAATTAACGGAACTTATTGTGAAATTATTGATAGTAATCTTCTCCACTCTCAAGCTTTTGTAAATTTCTAGGTGAAATTTTTCCTTGTATGTGTGTTTGCGTTTACTAATCCTGGCAAACTTTTGATTTCTTATTAATAAGGTTGTACCCGATCCGATTAGAGAGGCTGACTTCAAAAAATAATTGGAGTTCGTTTTAAACAGTTGGATTTGCTTTCAATTTGATTGAAAATTTTATGGCTTAAAATAACACTTTATATTCAAACTATAGATCTAATTGAATGATAATATGATGGTTTTTCAAAATTCACTTCTTTACCATGCTTTTTAAAGTTTATTTTAGAAGTGGGTTTAATTATAGTTATTCAGTAAATAAATTTTAAAATTTGCTTTGATAAATAATATGATGTTTGATTTTAAGTCAACACATCCTTCGTGAATAAGAGACGTTTACACTCCTAATCCTTTCTCTTGTTTTTGCTCTCACTCTCACTGATTTTTGAATTACAGGTTTGACACTCACATTCTCGCTAGTTCGATAAAGTAGTGTTTTTAGTATAAAAAGACAAAAATAATCATGTATGTGTTATATGGTAAATATACATAAAACTATTTTGGTAATTTATGATATAAAATACAAAAGCAACTTTTGAACATCCTGCTAGAACTACTCCTAAAAACACAGGTAGAAAAGAAAATTGCATGATTGAAAGTAAGTATTTGAATATTTAACAAACCTTCAAATTACAATTCTCAACAAAAAAAAAAAAAAGAAAAAACATGAAGCAAATAAAATGGTGTTAAAAACAAACTGGCCCTAAGAACATCTCTAACGCAGCTAGCTAAATAATACTTTTAGCCATTTTGGCTAGCCAAATCAAAAAATATATGCTCCAACCGACTCAATATTACCTTTTCTATTTTGCCTAGGCTGTTTCTCTCTCATCAAATATAGAGAGTCAATCCCTCTCTCATCAAATATTGAGAGTGAGTTGAAGTAGTTAGATAAAATAGAGAGCGTGGTTGGAGTGCATTTTAAAAAATTGCTAGCTAAAATAGTGAATTGAATATTTAAATATATTTTGAGTAGCTATTTTGCTGATAAATATTAGAGATGCTCTAAATATAGGTCCTAGTTAAAGAATGATACTTTATTGGTACACAAATAATTGTCCCCGGCAGGTACTATTAAATTCATTCCCAATAAGTTTTGTCTTAGCATTTTCTTAATAAGTGAAAATAATAATAATAATAGTATTACTAGAAACCTAGTTAGTGTCGCAATGATATAATAATCCAAAATAGAAGATGTGCAAATTTTTATATTAAAAAAATGAAGTTTAAACATTACTCATTTTATCGATAAATAAATAATAAGGTACATTCTTATTTTGAATTGTTCATAAAAAATTTGACTTTCTATTTTGGGAGAACCAATCATCACAAATTTAATACATTTACACAATTATTGGAGATAAAGATGGGAAAAAAATTGGTAGGTATGTATTAATAAACTAGCAAAAATACATGTATTCTGCACCTGATTTATAAATTTATTTATTATATTCTTTTTTAATTGTTAATTTAGATATTTTTTATTACTTTTTAAATGTACATTTAGAAAACCAATAAGACATTAATTATTATTATTTTGATACTTTTACCCTTTTAATGGATTAGAATAATGTATTATGAGTATTGAATAAAGGATAATAAAATAAAATATTATTTGTTTTATCCACAATTAAGGCCAATTAATAATCTTCTTAACAAAATATTGCAGCCTACTAACATAAGAGCAAAAAATAAAAAATTATTTCAATATTTTTAAATAAAAATATAAAATTATATTAGTTATCATTTATCATAATTTTAAATATACATTATATAGAAAATTTGAATTACCTCAATCAACTCATGACACTAATTTATAATTTTGAGAATTAATATAATATTCAAATATTTTATTAAATTTAGTAAATATATGAGCAATTATAAATTATAATTCCTTAAATTTTGATATTTTTATCATAAATTTCTTAAATTTTATGTTTGTAATAATTATCAATCCAAATATTTAAAAATACAGTATTATCTCTTAACAAAATATATACAAGTTAAAAATAATTAATTTACTATTTTAGCCATGATAATTTTTGTTATAACGAAACAAAATAAAAGACAAACTTAAAAGAAAAATTGTATGAAACCTTTTGTCGAGTTGATACTTTTTATAGAATAGTTAGATATATCACATTTAATTCAATTTAAAAAATATATATTTTTTAATTTTTTTCATAAAATTTTTTGCTACAGACCAGAAACGGTTTCTTGTGATTTGATCTATATAGAAAACCTACGACGAACGCATGCTATAAAAACCCAACCGCCCAAATTACAAAACCCTACTTCCCCCCCGCTCTTTTTT
>MKEJ01060933.1:0-11026 GCA_001753735.1 Embelia ribes
AAATTAATTAATTTTAATTTGTATATTTTTTATTTAGAGATAATACTCTATATTTAAAATTTTAGATTAATAATTATAAAAAAAAACTTAAGCAATTTAAAATAAAAGTATCAAAACTTAAGGAATTATAACTTATAATATTTACCAAACTTAATTAAATATTTAAATATCATATTAATTTTTAAGAAATACAAATTAGTGTCACGAGTTCACGGAGATACCTCAAATTTTTTTTTACGATACATACTTAAATTTTAAATAAATAATAATTAAAATACTGTTATTTTTATTAAAAATTAATCAAAATAATTTTACTTCTTATGTTAGTATACAATATTTTGTTAAATAACATTCCTTGTATTTCTTTTTAATTATCACTTTGTGTTAGAATAAATGAATTAAAAAAATTATTAATTTGCCTCAATTGTAAGAAAAAATATATTTTTTATTTTACTAATAAATACTTAAAAAATAAAAAATTATTAAAATAATTATTTATATTTGTAGGTGTTCCTTCTAGTTTTAGAAACAGAGAAACCTTCCAATTGATTTTATTTTATTTTTCAAGAGAAACCCCTTTCTTTCCTTTTGTCTATTCATCATATTCCCTTTCCAACAATGAAAAATAAGTTTGTAGAGTCATGACAAGAGCACTGTTAGAGGGAGGGAGGTAGAGATAGAGAGAGAAACCCTAGACTAGCGAGACGAAAGCGAGGGGTTTTGGGGTTAGAAAACGAACGGTGTGGTTATTATTATTATTATTATTGAAGAAGGATGAGTACGATGAAGTTTTGCCAAGAATGGTGAGTCATCATTACTATTCATTCTCTCTGCTGCTGCTGCCTGCTGTTGTAATTTGTATTTCTGTATACATATATATATATATATACATATATATATATATATGCTTGCCTATGCCTCTCTGTAATATTATTACTAGTTTATTTATTTATTTTATTAGGGGATTTGTTGTGCGGTTTAATGTTACCTTTTCTTTTGGTGTTTTTCTAATTGATCAGTAACAACATTCTATACCCAAAGGAAGACAGAGACCAGAAGATCCTCCTCTATGCTTGCCGCAATTGCGATCACCAGGTCACTCTCTCCCTCTGTGTGTGTGTGCGCGACCGCACTCGTGTTTTGTTGTCTATTAAAATATATACTCCGATACCCTACCTTCTTGCTATGCTGAATATTATAAAATCAGTTGCGAAATTCTAGTACTTGGGCTTCTGTGTTTATGCTAAGTCTAAAGCAACCATTTCAATTTAGTTCCTTGTGTTTTTTGGTTGTTTACTGGTATTGGGCTTAACCTTTGAAATTTTATCTGTGAGCCTTTAGGATTTGCATCTTCAATATACTTAGCTGGTTGTTTTGTTCAATCAATTCTTTTTGGTTGGTCTTTGTTTAGGCATTACTGTTGTGCCCAAATGGCACTTTTTGCAAATTTTTTTTCCCCGTCCTCTCTTGATTCAGTTAGTTTTATGCTTTCAAAGGCTCTTCACCATACAGTTTTTCAAGAAAAACACCAGAGTAATTAGCAGAGATTGGTGTTTACTTTATTCAGGGCTCTATTATTATATAGTTATAACCCACCACTCAAGACAGGATTTAGTGTTATCTCCATCCTGTTCGTCCATATAATTCCTCCTCCAAATGTTTTTAAATGTTTTGTTCGGCTTCTGAGGAGTTGCCACTATGTGTGTCCTTGCACATTTCTAGGGGTTTGGGGTGTGTGTGTTTGTATGTTGTTTGTTTCTCTCTGTGTGTGTGTGTGTTAATGGTTCCGAAGACAAGGAAAATATCTTCAGAAAGTTGGGATTGGGTCTTAAATTAAATCAGGAAGTATAGGAGTAATATTACTTCCCAATCCAATTTATTTTGCCTTTTCATTGGGATTATTTTTCTTTTTTTCTTTTTTTAATTCAATGTACTCTCCATCGGCCAAGCACCTTCTTTCTCTTAAAAAGTTAAGGGAGCTTCAAATCCTTAGTGATGATCAAGAGCTAGTTAGCGGTCTTGGTGTCTATAATATAGATCTTCATGTGAGGTGTTCATCTCTTTATGTCATATCAAGTTTTCTTCCATTGGTGCAAGGTTACCTAATGTAAAGAGGTCAAAATGAGTTTTGGCTTGAAGTTCTAGCTGTTCTGTTTGCAATGTATTTCTCTTGTGGGGTTGTACTTTCTATGAGCTATCATATCGCTGGTTGTAGATAAAGTATTGGCTTAAGCGCCAAGATAATTTTGGTATAGTTCTTGTATTTAGTGGGACTGAATGTGTACTTACAGTGGAAAATGGGACCAGGATATTGATTCTATTGGGGTTTAGGCTTCCTTATATGTCTCACACTAAGGGTAACAGTTTGGGTGTACGATCATCAAACAGGAGGTTGCAGATAATAATTGCGTCTACAAAAATGAGGTACATCACGCAGCAGGGGAACGTACGCAAATCTTGCAGGATGTGGCTGCAGATCCTACTCTTCCCCGCACAAAAGCAGTCCGCTGCTCTGAATGTGGTCATGGAGAAGCGGTCTTCTTCCAGGTGGATATTCTTTTCTTGCGATAATCTAGGTTCATATTTCACCTGAAAGAGGGCAGTATGAAGAAAAGGAAAGAAATGAATTGCTTCTCTAGTTTATATCAAGGCTTGGTTCATGTGCTGCATTGTTCTCTAGATATAAGTGTTTTGGTGCTTTACTCCCCGTGAAGGCAAGTTAGGACAGAGGAATGAATTTTAGCCTTGTGGGTTCCGTATAATTGCAGACGGTCTCTGCTTGCTTTAAACTGAACTGCCTCAGATTATGCATATTTAGTTTAACAGTCAAAATATAGAAGCAAACTGGTGGGTATGAATTTATGAAGTATAATTCTATAAGAGAAATATGATGTTCTTCAACATTGATTCATACAACTACTTTGGCATTAAATCTTGAGGTTATACGATTTGCTGCTTTAAATTTGGTCTCCTGAATTTTTTGAGGTCACAAACAGCTTAGCCAGATTCTCTTTCAACATGTTTATGCATGAAAAATTATAGATTTGTTTGTTGCTGTTTTGTCAACGTTAAGTTGTGGGCATCGATTGTATCCACGTGAAAAAATTGATTGTTATGTTAGAAATAGGATTGCACTGAAAATTTAGTCTCTTTGTGAGTTTCTTATGGTAGCCCTTTAGAGGTGAACGTCTACGACGGTGTCCGACAATCTTTGAAGAGCCTCTCATAAGTTGCGACGAGTGTTAATGATTCTGGATTATTGTTGTGGGCATTTATTTTCTTAACTTTTTCGATTTCTTTCTCTCTATTTTATAGGCAACTGCCAGGGGTGAGGAAGGTATGACGCTGTTCTTCGTGTGCTGCAATCCTAACTGCGGCCATCGTTGGAGAGATTGATCTGGAAGTTAATGAATTGAGTTTAGCAGTGCAATGACTAGATAGTTTGCACTTCCTGAATTTCAATTTAGACTTCGTGATTTTGGAAATTCTAACTGTTGTGCGACTTTAACATGTAGAAAATTAGAGGTGTGTTGTTTGTGTTCAAATTTTGATTAACCAGAGCCATGATTTGGTGAGTCTTTGCTCTATATTCAAAAGTTACATCTCAGCTCACTATCAGCGGAAGGCTAAAAATGCCTAACAACTTTTTGGGTTATCGTTTGGAATATATCTTTTGTATGTGCATACAGAAGTAATCGAAGTTAAATATCGAAAAGAAAAAAAGTAATTGAATTTAAGTTCTATATGCTGTGGGATGTTAGACTTGTACATATTTACAATATCGGACCTTCATGGTTATGCAACTCATCATTAGTGGTTTTTTTTTTTTGGTACATATCATTCATGAATTCGTACTTTTCAAATTTTAGAAAGATATGAAGAAATATTTTACAGATTATTGGCAAATTCTTCTTCTTGGTGGATGATTATTTGCAATATTGAAATTGTTTGCGTAGAAATATGCATAATATATAGCCAAAAATTGTGCTTAGCTGTGGCTGCTGGGATTCGAGCCCAGGTCTCCACGGCCACAACGTGGAATTCTTACCACTAAACTACAGCCACTTTTGGTATGAAGTATCTGGAAAGTTAGCTACAATTCTCAAAAAATTAAATCTTTCGGGGATATATTTTTGGAGATTCTGAAATAATATTAGCAGGAAATGAAGGTTACAATGTGAAATTCCTAAGTCACGTTCAAATTCAAAACCATAACAATATTGATGTTAAATCAATAAATCTGATACAAAAATGAGAAATGAGAGGTGCATAAACTTTGAAAGCTTAAATTTAAGGAAATCAACTTTCCTTTGGATAGAAGTCATTCACAATGCTCTCAATTGCTTGGTTTCGAACTCATTTTAGATAAAAACAAATAAAAATGTACCTATGTAAAAATTCATCAGTCTTCTTACGAAGAGCGTATACAGCCTTGCTGACCTACTTTCTCAGCAGCAACTACGGGATTATATGCGAGTTCCACGTCATTGTTCCCGCCATCAGAGAGTTCACGTAATTCACTGTCAAGACTGAAAATATTATAAATGATTTTCTAGCCAACCGTAGTATATCTTCTGCAGACAATTCTCTTTAAGGCCATACGCTGTAGATAAGCTTTGCTTGAGTTAATCAAATATTTCGTATCTCGTGGATTGATATAGCATGCGGTTTATTATAGGCTCATTTTTATTCCCATAACAAATCCTTTTAATTAAAAAAGTTATGGATTCTAATATGACTTTGGAGCATAAACAGTTTCGAGTGTTCAAATACAATCGATACTAACTGATCAACCCCTTCCTAACACAACTAATTAAGTACTCTTTATTACACTAACCTCCGCTGTTAAAGAAATTGTGTAATGGAAAACAACATCAACTACTAGGTTATGTTTGGTTCTAAGGTTCTACCTCCTAAAAGAGGTGAAAACAACATCAGATGATGGGCCACGGGGTCATTCACACCTACTAAAAGAGGTGGATTCACGTGCAAATTACGGCATGAATACCAAACATACACCAAAAACGCAGCAGAGTGAAAAATAAATAAGTATTTTTAGAAGAGTACTATTTGCTTTGTGAGAGTTGTGAGGTGTATCACAAAATTGTGTGAGAATTTTGCACCGCTCTTTGAATGATTTTTTAATAAAATTTTAACTCCTATCTGTGGACATATGCACAATTGGCCGAATCACGTAAATATTGGTGTCGTTATTTGGTTGTCTTATTTTTTTGCACCCCTACACTATCCTACCCATTAATATGCATTTTTGGGGATCTAATTAAGCTAGAGTTTGTTAACTGTTTCATATTGCACGAGAAAGTATTTTTTTGCAGCTATATATGGGTTAGACATTGCTAAAAAATGTGCAGGCTAACACATGGACTACTAAGTATGATTGTATCCAGGATGCTTCGCACAAAGCACATGATATTGAGGATTTGGTTGGGTCGATAGGCTTTGAAATGTTAGTAGGCAAATATATATATTATTTTTCAGATTTTGTAGGTTGGCAATTGCCTCAATAAATAAAACAAATATGCAAATCCGAAGAATCAATGAATTAACAAGTCTGTAAATGCAAAGTGACAAACTAAAGCTGACATGATTTTGAGTTCTTCCGTATATAATAAGTCCTGCAGACAATTTATGAATCAATGCAGTTGCAGAATCGACAAAGAAAGTAATACAAAGAAGTTTGATGATTGCAAAAAAACAAACCTGAAAAATGCATGGAAGTCAAAAATAATCTACCATATAAATATTGTCCATTAATGTAGATAACCTATTAACCCAAATACGGTTTTCTTACAATGGCAAAATATTTATAAAGGAAATCAATTATAAAACCACTATTAACCAGCTTTATTATTGAAGTGAGAATTGAGCTGCTAAAAAAAATAATAATAAGATAAACACAAAATAAGTTTGCCAGAAATGCATATATTGAGATGGATGTAAAAGATTGGCTTCAATTCTTTGCATGGAAAAGATATGTAATATCTTCACCAAATGACTGTAAAGTGGTCTTTACAAATCCGGAGTTGGAAGATGAAGGATCAATGCACAGATGACTAGTATAAAATCTTGGATACTCCGATAATTATCACAAATGATTATCGGGGAGGATTTGGTTGGATCAAGGATTAAAAAAAGGCGAGAAGGCAAATTTAATACATTTAAGTTTTTGTAAGTTCACAATTGTCTCAATTAATAAAACAAACTATAACACGGAGGTGTTTTCTATATTTTTATTTCTCTTTTACCCTTCTTAATTTTTAGTCTTATTTTTTGAATCACATATTAATTAATTAAATTGAAAATGAAAAAAATCTTAATATACAATCATCTGCCTCATCGTCATCCAAAAAATAGAAGTAGGGAGACCAACTCTCCGCTTCCTCTTCATTGCACCACTACGAAACCTAATCACACTAGATTTCCACCATACAATCACGCAGCCCTGTCGCATCAAATCACCACAGCACTACCACGCAACCTCGTAGGCCATCTTTCTCTCTGTTGTGCTGATCTAATTGTTTACTCTTCCATTATTTTGTTATGCTTGTTTGTTAATTTTAGGGATTGATCAATAGTTATTTGTCGTATTTGTGTTTGTTATTTTTTATTTTTAAATTTATGGATATATGGATTTAGGATTGTTATTGAGGTTGTTATTGTTATTTTTGGTTAGGTAACAATATTTTTAGTGCTGTGTTTGCAGATTATGTTAGTACTTATATTATTTGATAGATAGTTTGTTTCAATTATATTAGTATAAAATTGATTGTCAATTTAATATTTTGGGATATTTTGTAAATGGTAATTTAGATGAATTTATTGTAGGTTATCATGTCCACTCATATCCGGTCGCCTCCACTATTGCCTCATCTCCACCCGCCAATCGAAGTGTTATCAGGTATTATTCAATATAAAAGACCCAATTTGGTGATATATATTTAGTCGTGTTTAAATTTTAAACATTAATTTATACATAATAGTTAATTAGATTGTCGGAATAATGTTTGCCATATCAGTATCTAATCATTTTCTCATTCGTTATTTTGTTATTAATATTTGTTAATTTTAGGAATTTGTAAATAATTGTTTGTATGTTTTGTGTTTGTTATTTATTAAATATGTTTACTAAATCCATACTTCTCGCAAATGAATATAGAGATTTAGTATTGTTATTGAGGTTGTTGTTTGTTATTTGGGGTTAGACAATAATATTTTAATTATGTTTTCACTTATATTACTCATTCGTTATTTTGTTATTGATGTTTGTTAATTTTAAGAATTTGTCAATAGTTGTTTGTACGTTTTGTGTTTTGTTATTTATTATATATGTTTGTTAATTTCATACTTCTCGTAAATTAATGCAGGGATTTGAGTTGTTATTGGGGTTGTTTATTGTTATTTGGGATTAGGTAACAATATTCTAATTATGTTAGCACTTATATTATTCGATAGATAGTTTGTTCAAGTTAGATTAACTTAAAAATTGATTGTCAATTTAATATTTTTGGATATTTTGTAAATGATAATTTGGATAATTCTATTGTAGGTTGTCCCCCATCCATATCTGGTCGCCACCATCATTGCCTCCTTTCCGCCCATCGATCAGAGTGCTATCAAGAACTTATTCAATATGTAAGATCCACTTTGGCGATATATATTTAGTCATGTTTAAATTTATAATTTTAAATATTAATTATACAAAATAGGTAATTAGACTGTCGTAATGATATTTGTCATATCAGTATCTAATTATTTAATATTTAATAATTTTAGGATTTTTAATATTTAAACAAATACATAAACTTTATTTGCGGCCATCATCCCAAAAAAAGAGGAAAAATAAAAAAGAGAAAAATAGAGCTACTACAATTATCGTATTTAATTTTGATAATTTAGAGTTTTCACTTGATGTTTTTTCCCCCTATAAATACTTTATAATATTTGCAACTGATTGTAATTGTGTTATTTATTTTGCTCTCCATGATTAATTAATTGCAATTTTAATTTTCATTTCAAGTTCTAATCAAGATTGTTACTTGTGATTTCTTACTTAATAATCGGGACATAAAGGAAAAGGGGTTTTAGCTATTAACCTTTATATGCTTATCAGAAATTGATATAGGGATTTAACATTATTATTTATATTGTTTATTGTTCTTTAGGGTTAGTTAACAATATTTTGATATTTCTGTTTGGAGAAGAGGGGTTGATATCCAAGGAACTTCAGTCACTGCCCTGCCCTATGATAGAGAGATGGGTTTTGTAGATTTTACAATGGAGGCGGAGAGAGGTGAGTTTGTTCAATTCTACAAAGCGATAGAGATGCGAGGGACTATCAAGCGTATTATCTATTCGAGAGCATGAGAATGGCATGTACATAGAGCACATTGTTAATAAAATGGTAAATAGAAATAAGGGCAAAAAAAGACCAAAAAGTGAAAAACAAGCTGGTGCTTTTATAGTAGAGAGTATATTTTAGCACAACCTTTTCTCTCCAGGTATTATCAATCTCCATATCAATCTCGTTTATATCCTTGTATAGATATTCTCAATCGATGTGATTTTTCTCTACTGTCCTATTTATAAATCAAGATTTGGGTTTTATCCATGAATAAAGTGAAAATCTTAGAGCTACTCGTCAATTATTTTAATAGATGTTTTTATTAATTTTTCTAATTTGTCAAAAAATCTATGTATGTGTCTTGTTTAAATTTGATTGTTATATTCTTATATAACGATGCACGTTTCAGTGATAATTAAAACAACTTTGTATGAATTTTGAGTTTAATTCTTATGCTTTAAATATAGGCAAAAGATTTTGAGGAAAATACCATTCATTAAAAGAAAAATATTATGCTTGTAAAACGAAATTTTTTAGATATCAATTTTCATACAATACAGTAGGATTTTTTTGTTTGGTATTTTGTTTCAAATTATATAAGGATTTAGCATTATTGTTAAAATTTTTCCCTTGGGTTAATAACCATCATTAAAAGAGTGAGTATAATGTGCTCACAATTCCCTTGATTATATGCATAATGATTAGTATAAAGCTACTCAACCATATTCTTATAAATCATAACTTTGTAGAAAAAAGTGTTTGAACAATATCTAAATACATAACTGTAAAGATGCTTGTTTTTTGTTTCTACAATTAGGACTTCAACAACGGAGAAAGTGGGTTCTTATCAGATTGAATATAATTGTTTGGATTATGGTTTCACCAATTATGAACACATAGGTTATGATCACACTTAATGTATGCCCACATATGTGATTTTTTTTATTTTTTTTTTTTTGTGATTATGGTTTTATCAATTGGGAATAATAGGGTAAAATGTCGTCTCTCTGCTCAAGTTTATAAGTCACTTTTTAGTGTAAAAATTGTGGGCTATAAACAAATTTATTTTGTACATATATAGGTGTAATTATGCACTATTTTTGGTTGGCATGGATGTTCATTTGTTTTCTTGTTAGGGTTTTATCAATTGTAAATTATTTGATCAAATTGCTGGCTCTTTCTCTTATCCAATGAAAATTTGTTGGGCTATTTTTTGTGTAGTTGTGGGTTCTTTTATAGTGGCTAAAGGCTAGAAAAATTTAAAAATAAGAAATTAAAAGAAAGACTAAATGTAGAGAATGCGAATGAATGATGTAATTGTTTCCTTTTATAATTTTGGTGGGGTTATAAATTGAAGGCCAAATAAGCTCTCATCCATATACTAATCCATCAACATGTAAGTATCGTTCTTTCTTTTCTTTTCTTTTTTTTGTTAATTAGGAAATATATTAAAGAAACATGCAAGCGCCTTAAGGGGGCGAACACTAAACAAGACCTTATTGAGGGGCCGTCAAAATGTAAGTATCTAAGCAATCGAATAGCTAATTTACTTGATAGTTCTGGTGTTGGTATTGTGTGTATCTTATTCTTACCTTAGTTTGTGGTATTATTATGTATTTGTAAATGGATTGTTCAAATATCCATTTTTTTTCCTATTCAGAAAATTAAGTTGAAGATTAGGGAATTGGAATGTTACTTCTTCAATGTTCTAGATAAGAAGTTTAGAAAGGGGCAGAGACAATTAAGGCAACTAAAAATTGGGGAAGGACTATTTGGTTTCAATAAGTTACACATTGCTACGATGAATGAAAACCCTTATTTATCACAACTTTTGGAACCAGGAAGCGAGAGGGCTAACCGGGTCATGTATGAGTACATGCTTATTGATGAGAACTTGACTAAAATTGGGATTTATCAAGTAAGGATTATGTACTCGTGTACTCGGAGAATTGGTTTTATTTCAAGGTTTAATTTTGTTTTTCACGTTTTTGACTTCTTGTTGCAATTCCCAACGATAATTTAGGTCTTGGTATAATCAGTCCGATAATTATTGCTCTTTAAACATAAAGTGGTAGATTTTAGTGAATCCGTTGGAGGGAATTACATGATCTGGATATGGAAACAAATATTTGATACTGTAACTATTTGTTTTTTAGAGTATTGGAGTTCTTTTTCCCTTTTTCCACTGAATTGAGAACTAAATATTTGCGTTGTATATGATATTTCAGAACAGTATTCTAGACCAAAGAATGGTAAGTAATACGAGGCTCCGTTTGTTGAGGAGGAATGGTAGGTAGATGAATTGGTCGTGACATCTAGCAAGGAGGTGGTAGCAGAAGTGGTTTTAAAGCTTGGAGGACCATTCTCTTTGTTAGGTCTAACCTCAATCCTGATATTTTTTTACTCTCTATTTTTATTATTTTATTGTTTCTACAACTAAATAATTTCCATTGGTTACTTATCAAGGGAAACAAAGTTTTTAATCTTTTATGAGAGTACAAAGTAATTACAATTATGTGGGACCATTTGGTATATATGTGTTAGTATTGTAAGTCTTGGAGTTCTTGAAGCAGTATTACAAATGTATATATATGTGTGAGTAAAATGAGGGAAAATATATTTGTGTGGAATTGTCATTCACCATGTAATGGATTTTATTGAAGA
>MKEJ01060938.1:0-13630 GCA_001753735.1 Embelia ribes
TCAGGATTTGGAGTTCGTGATTTGGACTTCAAGACTCAATGCATTTGTGATCGGAGGCATGAGACATTTTCGTGATTTTATATTCGACCATTCGATGTTTGGTACTCTGGGATCCAGTGGTAGTCGGTATACTTTAGTACCGATGTACTTAGTATTCATTACATTTAAATAATACATTATTCGGGGTACAAATATATGACTTATGTCATCATCATAGTTGTATGACTTGGGAGAACTTCTAGGTTTTACTGCATGCTGCAAACATGCCATAGTATCACTTAGAATTTATGAGTATACACTAGAAATGAGAACATGGGGTATTTTATGCATTGCATGCGCATAGATGTATTTTATACTTTTTAGATTCTTTTTTATCGTTTGGTTTAGAATTTGACCCATACATATTTTTCTTTTGTATATTTACTCACGTGGTGATGTAGGGTCAAAGCGTAGTACTGGCTTGCCAGAGGAGCATGCATAGCTTTGGAGAGGAGTTGTAGTGATAGAGGCAAGTTGGACTCGAGTGGGTAATGTTCAGAGTTTGGACCTGAGGTTTAGTTCATACTTTTATTTTCAGTTTGAACGAGTATGCAGCTCTACGATACATTTTATTTGTAGCAGGGTGGTAATGTTTGGATCATGCATTATGTATCTATTACCACGAGGATGATATTGTATTAGATACTCATGTGACACTTATAAGTATTATGACAGCATGATGGGATGACATGAGATTATTATTCTATTTTTCTTCTTTCAGATCACGTCCCCAGGTTTATGGGAATTCGGGGTGTGACAAGGTCGTACATTAGGAATTTGTTGTCTACATTGGTCTGAAGTTAATACATGCCGGACAATAAGGATTTAAGGGAACAATGTGATTCACTTGTCTCATTCTGGATTACATATGAAATTGTTGCATTTATGATTTTACTACAATATTGTCCACAATTTAGATCGTTACCAAGATCGAAAAGCTTGACAAGTAAATTCTAATTTTCAATATATATATATATTTATGTTATTATTAATTTCTAATCTAATATACAAGATTATGCTTCCTACAGAATCAACACATTTTTCTCTTTATCTCCCTCTGCTCTTTGACTATATAGGAATCTATGTTAATCTATACAAGAATATCAAATCACAAAAATGATGAAGTGAAACTATGATTGTGCCTCCCAACCATACAATTCCGAAAAATGCTCGAACCATTCAGTAGGATGGGCCACTCTCAGTGTTATGCCTCTTTCTAAAGGCTCGTTCGGAGACATCTTAGAAGTCCTCAGTCGCCCAGTAGTCGTTCTAGGCCTTCTTTATATTGTTTGGTAGGTAATCACGCTGTATAATTTTGGAGTTACCGTTTTAGCCAACAAAAAATGTGCAATTTCTATGATTTTTTTATTATACCAAAGTCAAATAAGAAAATATTCTTTCTTTTTTTTTAAAAAAAAATGGGATCGATTCTTTTCGCTAATAAAAATTTATTTTTCTTTAGTATTTTGATTTTTTCATTTCTCGATTGTTGGTAGGCATGATAAATTTCTTAAATTTGATTTCTCTCACTCGATTAACTTTAGGATGGATTGATTTATCTTTTTCTCAATTGACAGTAGATATAGCCAAATTTTTATTTATATATTTTTTTACTATCTCGATCAACTATAGGCATAAAAGTGTATTTTTTTTTTTAAATTCTTCTTTCATTAATAAAAAAAGTTAATCAAATTAAAGAGAAAATAAATATGGAAATTCAAGTCTGCTAACAATCCAAATTGCACGTGAGGGGCAGTTATGAATATAAAAGTGAAGATTTAGTGAATAAATTAATGTTTCAAGATGGTCACTATGTTTTCCTTAATTTTCATCTTGAAGGAGAGTACTAAATAAACAATTTTACGGTAGCTCAATTATGTTAATTAGCTAAAAAATGTGTTATTCCTTATTGTGTTGATTTGATTTCATTATAACTATATAGATTTCTTGTTTTTTCTTAGAATTGTTTTGTAAAACATCTTAATCCATATATAGGTGCTACTTCTGAATTTTCCTTTCATTATTTTTAACACGTACAAATACTAGTATACAAATATCTCTGTCAGTTGTCCAACATCAGTCCGGTCTCGAAAAGATGCCAAGTTGTAATTCTATTTTTAATTGCATATTTTATTTTAGAGAACAAAATTTATCTACAAATGTTTTTTGTGCATACACACATACATACACTACATAGTACTACCATACTGCCAAAAGTCATGCAGATACTAGGCAGTTTCGAATATAAGATCGGGCCTTAAACTTGGGAATCTTATGTCCATAAAAGACCAAAAGTAAGCATGACAGACAAATAAGATTTAAGAGAGTATGATGAAATAGCAAACTTGTTTGTGATTTTCATCCGAATATGGTCAAGTTTTATTTGCAATTTTAAATTTGGCAAAATTGAATTTACGGTATTAACTTTCAGCAACAAATTAATACTTGTTGTTCAGAAGAAGTATGGTATGCATTGCTATAATTCGATATTAAATTTTCAGTTCTCAATTCGATATTATATTTCTGAAATTTTCATTTTTAACATACGACGTATAGAAAACGATTTTAAATCCTATTTAATACTTTATCCGTCGTGCTCTGCATATTTTTGAATTTCTAAGTATGGATACATACACAATCTCAATGACACCCACTGACTTTGCACGTTGTCAAAGTTGAATGAATTTCGCATCTGAAATTCTCAGAAAATTTGTATTATGTAGGACTCATTTTTCAAGTTTTAATTAATTAAGGAAAGTGTCGGTGTTTGACAGTAAAATGGTAAACCAAAAATGTTGCATGTCTGTCATTGCCTGATTATTCCTTTTATGAAAAATTAGTATACTGTGTGATGTTAATTATATTTGATTTTCTTAAACAATATATTAAAGCATGTCCAACCCAGAAATTTGTCAGTACTTCTGAAATGAGTAAAATTCAAAAGTTTTAAGTATATAAATTTAAATTACTAAAAGTCAAGAAGCTAGGCCATGCTCCAGCCATTGTTAGTTGGATAAATTTATAACATCCTGCTTCGGAGCCATGGCCTGCGGTGGTGGTGCTATCCACAACAGTGGCGTGGTGGTGCTAGATCATGGTATCGGCTTAGCCGAGTCCTTGTTTGGCCTTGGGGAAAAGTAGAGGTGAGCGAATTCAATGGCTGTGGTTGCTGAATGCCTAGGAAAGAGCGAGAACTTTGACGACGCCATGGTGGTGATCCCAGTTGGGGTTCCATAGTGTTCTCTATCGGCCCTCTGATTATACTTAGATAATACTATTTTTAAATTTCTTAAAAGCTAGGTTTAATTCATTTTGAGCATTAATTTACGTTATTTTGAGCCTTACTTGCAAAACCGAGCTTTTACTTGTCTTGTTATGATTTTAGGTCTAAAAAGGAACTCTTCGAGTTGCATGACAGGTCACAAAAGTCAAAATGCCTAGATATGGCTCGAGTCAACAAAAGTCAATACTTGCTAATAACTGAAGTCATTGGGCTAAAAATTGGATTTCTTATTGATCTCCTCTTGGACCTTAATCTCAATCTTTGATTGTTATTATTATGGAGAGTTAGGATTAAATTTATTTTAATTTCATTTTCCATTTAGAAAGGCTTTGTATCTAAGCTTTCATCTTCCTCATTTATAAGAAACCAACTTTCTCTCTAGAAACCGTTTGTCTTCAATTATGGTTATGAGTAGCTAAATCCTTTTGGATTTAAGGAGATGTAAACTCTGTGTAATGATGTTTTGGTGTGCAATGATGTTTTGGTGATATGAGCTTCATCTTCTTGCTATACTTAATTACTTGTGTAGTTAACTTAGCATGATTTTTAGTTAATTATGATTACTTATTGGGGAAGTTGGTAGTGATTTGAGATTAGGTGTTAGATACTACTAATTCTTTTCAATACCAATTCATTAGAAGAGATTGGGGTTTGGGGAAATTAGTAGTAATTGTTTCTATTTTTGAATATTATTAATTATTTCAAAAATTTGTGACGTTCCGGAAATACGTTTAAATTTTTCTAGAATTTAAATAACGTTATTAGCTACGTCAATGATGTTATTTATCTTCATTCATGGTGTATTGTACTTGTTTGTTTATCGTTTGTAGTTGTAATGTCACAATCATAGACATTATACATGTGCATCTCTTGTAGGTATTACATAGCTTTCGTAATCGAAGTATAATATTGGAGATGTTTGGAGTTGGTATTGGGAGGTATTTATATGAATGTCTTGTTGTTTGTATGTCGACTGGTTGAAAATACAGTCTGGAGGTAAATCGGTGGACTAATTGTAGTAATGTGTCGACTGATTTACTATAAGTCGACTGATAGTAGTTATATGTCGACTTATTTAAGTGCATATTTTTCCAGGGAGTTCTGACTTGCAGTTGGGGTGAATCAGTCGACTGATTTGCTGAATATATCGACTGATTCCAAAAAGTCAATTAATTTGTAGTATATATCGACTTATTATCCTGTGTTTTATTCCAGGGGGTTTTTCCCTTCAAGTGGGCATATCAGTTAACTAATTGTATGAATATGCCGACTGATTTGAGAATCAGTTGATTGATGTTCAAACACGCCGATTGTGTCGAGTAGAATCTTTATGTTACATCAAAGCTATTTTTCTTCACTTTTTCCCCTTTTCATCTGGGGGTACAGAGAGAGAGGGAGTGAGGGAGATTTGTTTTCACCACTCCTTAAGCCTCAATTTCATCTAGCTCTTGAGATCGTAGGTGCAAATAAAATTCATATTGTTGATCTCTATTGCATAGTTTACAATTTGAGGTAAGCTTTGTCTTTCATCTTGTTCATTCATTTTTCATTGGTTTCCATACTTTTTCGTATGTAGAAACATAGTTGATTATCTTATTCCTCGTATTTAGTAGAACATATTTTGTCTAGATGCTTGACGATTTGTATTCATCTTCTAGATCAAATAGCAATTTAATTATGAGTGTGTGTTTGTATCGATATGTATTCACATGTCTTGATATATATATTTGGGTTTTCAGGGTTGATATTTTGATTTATATTGATAAATTATATTTGGGTTATATGATAGCCTGCCATTGTAGAATTTGTGTGACATTAATATTGTTTCCTCAATATTATCATAGTATTTGTGTGGCATAGATATTGTCTATCAATTTATCGAGGCTATATATTGTTACCTCAATATCGTTATAGCATATTTGTGTGGCATTATATATTGTTTCATCAATATTATCATATGATATTGCGGGGAATGATTATTGTTACCACAATTTAATCATTGCATTATTGTTAGCGTTGGTATCGTAGTGCAGGATTATTCATGATATTCATCATGCTTAATTGTTGTAAAAACCTCATTGTAAAACTTGGCGGAGTATTCAAGGAAACTTGGAGAATTTGGTATGTAATTCGGGAATAAAATATACCTTTAAAAAGTATGCTACTCGAGGAGGTAAAGCGTACTACGCGAGAAAATATTGAAAAGCACGAATATCATCATGAACGCGGGGTCTCATTTTCATTATCATTACCATGATAGAAATTGAGTCCTTTGATTTCTTTTCGGGACCTTAGTATCACCTTTTTTCGAGAACACCTTCGGGATTTTAACCCTTCGGAGAGCGGGATAAGTTTGGGGACATACACCCCCACGTGAGAGCCAGGAAACCTGCATAGGGAGAGACTTTTGATAACTTTAGGTGTTAGTGCACCTTAAAGTCAGACCTATGATTCACGTCGCACAAGATACGTCGATTGTAGGTGAAGCAAGTGGGCAGCCTCAAAACCTTCAAGAGATACTAGTCTCACCTTTCTACTTAAATCGTAGTTGGAGTTGTTGTCGAATTAGCATGGCATTAGTTGACTTTCGAGCATTTGTAGTTTGATAGTATATGTGCTTACATTCTACAAGAATGTACATATTTATTTTATTCGAGCATGTAGTATACATTTCTATACCACATAATCTCATTCTTAAATTATTGATTGGCAATTAAACTCGTATTTTCTTCTTGTAAATTGCTGCTCATATTTGTTTCGTAAGCGCAGAGACTAGCTCGGGCCACGCTCAGCAGGGCATTGATTACTATGATGGTTATTTTTTATATAGAAGATATCGCCTCATTTACACATGTTTATTTTGTTCAAAGACGGTAATCGCGTATGTATATGTACATTTATTTTTATCGGGCCAATAGCTCGAAACTTTCTTTTGTATAGTGTTAGCAATGACCTTCCTACTTTGTTTTTAGCAATATATATTATGTAATCTGGTTGTGAACTGCAGTTACCACATTTGAATGTTGTATCTACTATTGGACTCATATATATACAATCTTCTTGTATCGTTGGGTCCGTTGAAAATGTGGAATAGTAATTGTATCTATTTTTCATATTCATCTTGGTTATTTATAGTTCTTGTTACTATTATTCTTCTTATTCTCGCGTCCCCGAGTTTATGGGGATTCGGGGCACGACAGTTAAGTAGCATGTAATCAATGCTTTAAGCAATAACATTGATGTAGTGTCAATGGTTGCATCACAAACAAGAAAGCCAAAAGCATAACTAGAAGTATAAACTAGCTTGTATGTACATTTAATCCCAATCACTAACTTGCACCACCAAAGCTCTTACCAAAAGACAGTCAGATTGGAATGAGTAAGAGATCTAACACATACACGCACCATCAATAAGGAATTGGGTTTTTTGAAACTCATCCTATTTAGTCCCTAGTGTAGTCAAGTATAACAGTGAAATGATAGAAGAACCATCGCTAGACCCCAATAAAATGTGAATTTCAATTCTCAACATATCCGGATCTAATGGAAAACTGGTCTTCATAGTCCACACATGGTTTCTATTGTACAATGGCAATGTGGCATTGCCCAGGCCTTCCAAATACACTTACCATTTCGTTTTGGTAATAATTGAATTGGTAACCAAACTTAACATAATGCATGGAACTTAAAAGAACTAACTCTAGCATCAACACTTGAATTGATCTAGCATTGCATATACAATTCAAAGGAGAGAAACTAGATATCTTTTTACAACCAATATTTTGATTCACAGAAGAATATGTGTACTTCCTTAAGTAAAATAAAGGAAAAGAATTTGGAAAAGAAGAGGAAATTCCAGATAAAAAACCTAGAGGAATCCAATATATATCCTACAACAAAATGATCATCTTGAATCTCAAGACATTATGGCAAGGTATGTCATCCTATGAATGCAACCGAGTAATTTCTACAATTTCAACCGGTAGGCTATCATGGTTCACTGTATCTACAAAATGCTTTTCACTGCCATAACATGAAGGTCGGAATATATTTGAATTGCTATGATATAGCTGGTTGAAAAAGTATGCATGAAGATATTACCTCACTAGCCAGAGGAACTCGCCCTTGAACAGAAGTTACAACAGACCAAGCCAGCGTAGACATGTTGAGAACAACTGTTTCTGAGACCCCTGCAACAAGTGTAACAGAGGGATTAAACCAACAACCAAAAGGAAACATAACCATATTTCTCGTACATTAAATTTTAAGGAAGATGGAGCACAAAATTACAAAAAAAGGTGCCATACCACCATCGTACCAGTGTCGGACACCAACACTCAATGGATACTTCACAGACACATCTGATGCATGTGCTTGTGCGTCCTATTACTTTCTTACTTTTCCAAAATTGGACAAGTGATGAACGCATGCGAGACACACGTGTGATAGACACGTCTCCACAAAGTAGAAATGCAAAATGTGTTACCATGGGATACAAAACTAAGATAACTTATAAGAACATTCATTAAGTAGATCTGCATCACTCAAATTATTATGTTAATAAATAGGAAGCACGGGATACGCCTAAAGGGGTGCCATGTCCATGTGTGACACGTATTGGACACACATACCTTTGAAATACGTATCCGACTCGCCACGTTGCGAGTAGCAAAATTAATAATTTAAATTCTAGACACACAATGGACTCATCGTAGACATGCTATGAACAAGCTGTTAAATTTTGTGACTTCTTTTCTACTTCGGGGTCAATTCATTTTCAGACTAACATATTTTTGGCGATTCCAACGAATCACATAGTAAAATTTACTAGATGATGACATGATGAATTTGCATAGTTGTTGCTTGCTAAGAACTCATACTATATATCATTTCGTTCATCATTAGAAATTAACTATTCCAATTTTTTATTGATTCCCAATTGTATTATAATAATTTATAAAACATTTATTCCCCAAAAAAATAATAATAATAATCCTCGCCTCTTTCGCATCTGGCATTTTGTAATAGTTACCGAATATATGTCCGTGTCCGTATCCAAAACCACATTTGCTTTTGAGCATGTGCTTCTTAGCTTAATAATCTAGAAGAAGATTAATACTATTCATAAGTTTATAATTATATTAACAACTAAAATGTAATTTTGTTGTGAGAAGTGCCAAAATAAAACGATCAATGATTTAGATGTAGGTGTGGACATTCGTCAACACAACAGAAAAAATATTGAAAGTTTTTATAGTTTATTCATGTTCCCACCGTATTGTGTCCTGCACTTTCTAAAAACGGTGTCATGCCGTATCCATGTTCCGTGTCTGTATCCGTGCTACACATTGATGACCTTGTCGTCAAAATATATCACATACATTTGTAATCATTCAAAGGTAATGTACATATTAACACATATATATATCCTCGAAGGCACAAGCATTCTATTGTCACCAATAACAAAAGTATAGGCATTTCATATACATGGATATACCCTTTTACAAGTAGAACATTGTCCATCCAATCCAAGCAAACATCTCAAGAAAACTTGCTTCTATTCCTTTTGAAAAGACATTTAATGAACCAGGAAGAGAAATAATGAAGAGAACCAGAATCATCCAAGAAGGCGGGTTTCAGAATCAAAAACTTTCACTGGTTTAGAATGGCTTTCCAACTCTTGACTATGCATAAACTTGGAAGCTCAAAGGACACTTTGACGGTTCGAAATGCAATAGCAATTTAACAAGAAACCGAGGTAATTTGAGTGCAAAAGGCAACAGATAAAATTCAGATCTCCTCTATGAATGGCAGAGGAGTACTCATCAATAACTGCTCGGTACTACTGGATTTTGCAGAAAAAAAATGCGACTATTTTTATATTTCCATAGGCAGGTAAGCATCATTTATCGACCTACACAAGAAGATTGTGATCGACTTAGTCTAATCCGAGTGACAGGTTTTTCAGTACACATACCACTTTTATTGTCACCGCCTCCAACAATAAACCAGTTCTCCCCAACAGTGACACCTGTATGACCAGCTCGAGGACTTGGTATCTCACCCTTTTGTGTAGGCCTCGACCATTCCATCTTCAGCATCCAAAAATATGACGAGTACAAATAAGAGGGCAACTATAACGAGCAGAAGAATTAACAAGGGATAGAACAAGTTATCATACCGATTGCAAATCAAGAACATACAAATCATTGAAGCAAGTAGCATGTGAACCGCCACCAAATATAAGAAGGTAACGCTCTGCATGAACTGCAGCAGCATGATCAGACCTTGGGGAAGGTGGCACTCCTCTGCAAAAATGATAATACATGTAAGACATCTGTAGAATACCGTAAATCTAGTTAAAATTCTACTGTTTGGTTAGTTGTTCAGTTTTTAGTTTTTGAAAGCTCATGTCTAAAATATTTTTGAAGCTGAGTTTTGTATATGCAAAAACTTGTTTGGTATTTGTTTTGTAACACAAAATGTGGAAATGTTTTTGGAAAAACGTATATATATTATACTCCCTCCGTCTACAAATAATAGAACTAGAATATTCAAAATAAATCAGATTTTCAGAGATGTGAGAGATAAGATGGCCCCACACTAAAAAGCAAATAGAAAGAGAGAAAACTCATGGTAAAGAAAAGTAAGCTTTTAAATTTTGCACTACAAAGAAAGCTAAGTTTTCAAAAACTATAAATCAAAACTTTCAAACAAACAGGTTTTAGCTTTTCAAAACAAAAGGCTGGGTGAGAGAACTTATACAAACAGGTTTGCTCGTCAATATCAAAGCCCATCACTTCCCACTAAAAGGGCCCATTAGGGGAAGGAGAGGAGCACATTATAAATCACAAGCTAGACCAATATTTAACCGATGTGGGACAAATAACAAACTCTAACACTCCCTCTCACCTGTGGGGCAACTGGCCCACCAAGTGGATATAATAACTCTAATCTTTAATATATAAATCCGGAGCTCAATGAAGCAGTGTCCATTTTTCACATTCCAAAAATACCCCTTTTTTCCCTAAAAAATTATCCCCTTTCTCATTTAGTTACCTAAGGACATAAAAGGAAAATCACATATTTAGTAACCACCCACTCTCCAACCCCCGCTATTCTCTCTCTCTCTCTCTCTCATGGGCCACTCACCCCATCTCCCATTTTTCCCTCTCTTTTGATAATCTCTTTTTTCATAGGCTACAAACTGTAATACTTTCAAAAATAAAAATAAAAAACATACATGAGGAATTACATTTACATATTTGATTGATTTTCTAAAAATTTCTATAACATATTTTGCAAACAAATTCTATAATTGGTGCACATATCTTGTTCAATTTTAAATTTTCAAGGATTCTTCACATTCAATCATTGCACACGCATCGCATGTGTGCCACATCGGCTAGTACTGCATTAAGCTCATCACTTTCCACTAAAAGGACCTATTAGCGGAAGGAGAGGAGCCTATTATAAACCACATACTAGACCAATATTAATCGATGTGGGACAAATAACAAACTCTAAAAGTAAAAAATTATCAGTTAGAAAACCTAATTAAGATAGAAGTTCCTTAAAATTTGCTCCTACTGAATGTTTGGTATTCTGAAATCATTCAGAAAGCAGTACCACTAGCAAATATGCAAGATAAAGATGTCCCTAATGCCCAGCTGGCCAGATACAACATCACCGTTGAAAGACATAACCGTATATCGTTATAAAGAAAAATCAGCAATATCATCTAACATTTCATTAACCAACAATAATGCTAAAATGAGGTAAAAAATAAATACCAAAAGTATTCAGTCAATATGGTCCATAAAATGCACACTGTATGGTCCAATACCAAAAGTTATCAGTCAATACGGACCATAAAATGCACACTGTATGATCCAATATGTGCCGCTTATTGGTTCTAACTTATGAAAAGATATCTTACACGGCATCAACTTCATCCCAGGTCATGGTTTCCAAGTCAAGGATGTGCAGATCATTTAGTAGTGATCTCTTTGCATCTTGTCCTCCAAAAATGGCTAAACTAGACCCTACAACAGTCACAGATTGGCCTCCACGTGAGACCTGCCACGCATTAAAAAAAAAAAATAGAAAAAATGAAGCAAGCAGCTAACTGGCGAATTTGTAGAAGCAAGTTACGCTCCGTTTTAAAACTTGGATTTTACATGAGGCTCTGTTGGTTTGAATTCCCTAGAGATTTTGGATGTATGCATTTTGTATGGAGTAATCCATGAGTGACATGATTTGAAATCCGTACTTGCACTGCATTTGGCCTTGGACATCATGGACTTACAATGAGTAGTTTTCACAGTGGATTTGAAATCCATACATCATAGGCCATCTCAAATCACTCCCTGGACTCATTGTTAACACAAAAACTTAGGCTCCCTACATGCAAAGGCTACATCTCCACATTTCATCAAAATCTCTATGTACTTGAAATCCACAAACGCAGCCTTAAAGAATTTGGGCAATAATGTCCCAGTTCTAGACGGAGGCAGAAAAGAGAGAACGGTCCTGAGCCTGAATGAACCTATCCCATTAAACCACTGGGAATTCATAGAACGGAGCACTTACTGGTGGCTTCCCGTAAGTCTTCAAGTTAGACCAAGCAGACGTTTCTAAATCAAAAACCTTAACTGTAACAAGAACAAAAAAAAAGTTAATAATGTAATTAAGAGAGTACTAAGTCTAAACAACATAACACCAAAGACAGAGGAATCTTGAAATAATCCTTCGCAGAAAGAAAATTGTCCTGATAGACTTCATCAAAATCAAACAACTTTAGGACTCCTTAAATTATGAAGGGGAAAATGCAAAAAGCTTTCCGTTAGTTTTCTGATTCAGAAACAGGTACCAAGAACAGTCAACTTAAATAAACCCACAAAGTTAATTCAATAATCATCAAGGATAAAGACAAAGAAAAATTTTCGAATATTCGTAGTTGGAAACCAAATAACTACCCCAAATAACTAAATTTTGAATAACTATAACCAGGCAAAATAAGAGAAAATTTAGTCTAGTGCTGATAGCCAAAAATGTTAATGTTATTGCCAGCAACTGCAAAATTTTTCGGTTGAATAACAATAACTGGTATTTCAAAATAGATCAACCATTCATTTGCATTGACATGCAGACAATAGCAACAGAACATTTTGTTAGGTCAAAGACCTTGTGTTTCCTTTTCTAACAACTGTTTTCTAAGATGGAAATATACGAAGGTTGTACAATTGTTTTCCAACGCATGAATTCAGTATCTTTTTTATCATATGCATACAAAAAATGTTAATTGTGAATAATAACACGACTCTCGCCTTGGATGTGTTCAGAAGGATCTTTAGTATGCCCAGCAACAGAAAGAAGCCTTCCTGTTCCCCATGGTATCTGCAGAACCAAGATTACATGATTATACAACATAGATATCATTAGTTTCTACAAAGAGCATTTACAAAGTATGAACCAAATCATCTCTGACCAGAGAGTGACCAGCACAGGGAGGCACAAATACTGAAGAAGGTGAACCCAGAGAATCAGTTACGGTTTTGACTTCAACTCTGGACCAAGTCAAACTTCTCAAATCTAGAACCTGCATATTTGATATATAATTCTAATTAGATAAGTTGCATCTACAGCCACCAAGAGACAAAGTACCAAGTAGTTTGGAAACTTAAGAAGAAACAAACTCAAAAAGGTTCCTTAGTTTGGTTTTGTGTTGTATGAGAAGGAACTTTAAGAGAAAAGATGGGAAAAAGTGCAAAAATTGAAGAAAAATGATGGTGCAACTATACAAAGTACTCTAAAATTAGGATCATTCCAAACAAATGCAAGTAATCACTTTTTTGTTCCACTCAATCTGATTTTTTTTTCCCGAAGGTCTATGAGAAATATAACCGGTCCTATAATTTCCTCTCTCTCTCATCAAAATGTCAGAAATCAAAATTTCGCCACAACCCTTTATATGTCTTTCATTACCCTGTTAGGAAAAACATCTCTTTGTTAATCATTTTACTGTGCTATAAAAGTGCAAAGCGGCAGCAGTTGATTGTTTTCTGAACAAATCCAAGTTTTCAAAAAAAACAATTTTAGACAAGGAGCCAACAAGGAATACTTCAATACTTAAGTGCAAACTGTTGCAACATGGAGTGAACAAACAGGGAGACGCTGAAGTTGCATTATCATTAACCAGATTTAGAGAAGGGATGTTGATCATAGCTCCTCCTACTAGAGAATAAAAGTTTTTAATGCGATTGCAAGTAGTATAAATGAACAAAAAAAAAACCAAAAAAAAAAAAA
>MKEJ01060942.1:4134-31953 GCA_001753735.1 Embelia ribes
AATAATAATGACCCTATATTTAGATAATGAATAAAAATTTTTCTTTTGGATTAAATAGAAATTTATGATTTTTCTAAAACAATCTAATAAAATTATAATTATATAAATAATTTTGATTCATCAATTCCTACCTACTTACACATTCACCTTATTAATTTTAATCCTTTTAAAATTCTAATCATATAATAACATTTAAAATTCTAAGACATTTTTGCAATCACAAAGATATTTACAAAACATAGACTAAGCGCGAGAAAAAGCAAACCTCAATTTAAATGCAAATTATTTTAACCAATTCCAATGCTGATAAATATAAATAAACAAAATAAAAATATATATATTTTTTAATTTATTCCAAACACACTTATATATTAATAATAAATATCAATAAAAAATATATTTTTCACCTCCAACAAAAAAAATATATTTATATATTTTTAAGTTACAAATAAATAAGTTCATTGTATATATATGTAAAAATATAATAAAATTTAAATTTTCGTCCTAGAGTAGGTACCTTGATGGATATTAATGGTGAGACACATGTGTTAAATTATATTGTGTATAATGAATGAATCCACAGCTGGAGAATGGGGACATAATGAGTTGAATTGATTCATGGTTTGAACGGTCAAGCATCAAATTATTACTCTTCATGCCAATGCATAGGATACCAACTCCTTTTCTGCTCAAGTTATCCCCCTCTCCCCTTTTTTTCTTTCCCCGCAACTTTCACAATTTTATATATACATATATATTTTTTTGCATATAATTTAAGTACTAATATTCCAAATAATTTCGTTTTGTTAAAGCAATTTTAGAAAATATTTAAAGATTCTACTCTTGACCAGTCAGTTATATCTTTACTTCTTTTTTGGATCTGTAGACTACAATTTGATTTATTTTTTGCTAATTTGTCAAGTATTAGTTGTGTTTGGACTTGGACTTACTATAAAATTTTCAATTAAAATACTAGATATTTGGTGAGCATGAACCTAATAAATTTGGTAATAAAGCAAAATTGCAAATATGTATCTCATATTTTGACTAGGCGGTGGATAGAATCTAATATTGTTATTGGAGGAGTAATATATTTTTTTTTATATGAGACATGAGGTGGGACTAGCCTCACTTACTTCTCATCCACTCATGAATAACATGACCTAAGGAATAAAACTAAGACGGTAATGGGTTCCAACTTTCAACATGGTGATAGCCAGAGTGATTTAGTATTTTATTAGTTTGATGATGAAAATTAGCCAAAGGAACGACGTGGATATGTTAGCGACCAGTTGGTCAAGAAAAAATTTGACGAACGTACGAAATATTTGTCAGCATGCAAAAAGCTCGAGATCGATCTGCTAATTACTCAATTTTGAAAACCCATTTGGTCTAGAATTGAGCAGATCCATATTCCCGACTGAACTTTCGGCTAGTTTAATTATATCAATTTTAATTGAGCCCATTTAATTTGTTCCGAATAAATATATACATATATCACTAGTGATGACAGCCAACTCATAATACAAGGCTATTTTAAACATATATATATATAGTATATGTATGATAATTAATTCTGAAATTAGTTTACAGTAATATAGCAGATAACTACTTAGTTCCGTTATTCTCTAAATCATTGATCCTGTGATCGGGAATAGACTAACAGAGCCAAGCCAAGCCTCTGGTTTGATTTACATTACATAGTTATAATTTTATTTATTTTTTATCTCGGTATTTTTCTCTTTTGTGGGAAAATATATCCTAGATGACTTTAGTTGATGAATTTTGTTGTTCTTATGCCATTATAATCCAGTATATAATTGTTCATATTTATATTTTGATTGTCTAAAAAAACTTAATATTTTTATGTTGGAATTATCTGTAAAATTGAGTGCAATACCAAAATTGTCATCTCATAAATAGAGATAATAAGTGGACAATAATTTATAAGTGTAATATTGGCAAATTGTATCAAATTTAAATTTTGAGGTTTATCTTTTTTTTTATTTTTTACTTAATCTTTAAATTCGGTCAAACCCAAAAATTATTTGTGAACTTAATTATATATATATATATATATATATTCATCACATGTATCATGTATGGTATCAGATATACACGTGCTTTGCATATAATTCATAACTTTACTATTAAATAAAATACTGCATAATAAAAAAATACAAAAAGTAAAAAAATATTTTGAATAATTTTTTAAAAAAATAGAAGTGTTATAATTATTATTTATTTGAATTTTAAGTGTATATCATATAGAAATTTCGAAATACTTTATTGGACTCACGACACTTATTTATACTCTTTAGAATTAATATAATATTTAAATATTTAATTAAATTTGATAGATACAAGAACACTTATAAATTACAATTTCTTAAGTTTTGATATTTTTATTTTAAATTGCTTAAATTTTATTTTTGTAATAATTATCAATCTAAATTTTAGAGATACATTATTACTCCCTCCTAATACAAATGCAACGTAAAATTAATTAATTTATAATTTTAGGTATGATAATTTTTATTAAAAAAAATAAAATAAATGATAAATTTAAAAGAAAATATGTATAAAATACTTCGTGAGATTATCACGTTAGATATACTTACAGATATGCGTGTGGATGATTGTACACTAATTAATTCCACGCGTGCATCAACCCATGTAAGAAAAGCAAATAATAATTAGTAAAAAATAACAAAAATAAAACCCTTCCACCACCACGCTAATTAAAGGGACATTCACGTCAATTCCCATCTCTATATTACTCACTCTCTCCGCCCTCTACCCCTTCACATTCTCTCTCTCTCTCTCTCTCTCTCTGTCAGATCTCTCTCTGCAAATACTCTCTCCAATTATCTCCAAAGGTAATTTTCTGAACTTTCGTGGTTGATTTTTAATTCAATTTTCTCTAGTTTTAGTGTTTGAGTTCAAATTTTGCCTAATTCACATTCCTATTTGCTTGTGCGTTGATTTTTTTCTTATTGGAGAATTACAGGTTGATCTGCTATAATCAATTGTTGTTTTTGAACATTTTGCAGGGTTATGATCTACGATTTTTTATTTTTATTTTTTATCTCTCTGTTTGTTTCACAGAAAAATATATATATAAACCAAAGACCTGTAAGAGCATTCACATCAGTCTAAACAAAATCTATAACTTCACACACCAATCTTTCTCAGCAGTACTTACAACTTTTGGAATAATCATATATCGTATAATAAAATAAAATTTGAAAAATGTTTGCCCGAAATCTTAACGAAGGTTTTGTGTTATTGGTGGAAAAAAGTTAATGTTTTAACGAGAAATTGTGAACAGTAATTTTCTTCATTTATAAATCTACTGTAGTATTTCTCGAATGAGAAATTAAATTTAGAGGAATTTACACCTCTAGAAATACTGGTGTTTTGATTGAATCCTTGATTCGAGCTCATTACACGATTTATGTTGTTTCCAATTCTTAAAAGTCACCATATGTGATTACTTTTTAACTAATTTTCCTGAATTTTCATTGTTCGTGAATTGGCTATGTTTTTTAGATCTGTTTTTTGATGATCGTTAGATCCGAAGCTTATACACGCGTAAATTTTGCAGGATCTATTTGTAGTTGTAGCTAAGGGAAAATTTGTGGCAATTGGGGAAAAGAGAACACGTTATGCGGTGGCACAGTCTGTCGATTGATGTTTTCCGAAAAGTTGTCTGTTTGAACTTGTATTGCCGTGTGATCCTTTAAATTTAGCCTCGGTGTAGTCATCGAAAAACTCAACTACCCTGTTTTTTTCGCCAATTTCTCCATGGGATCCAATTTGTTTGTTGTTATCCCCTGCTACGTTCGTAGGATCAGCTGAATATTTAAATTCTTGTGTTGGGTATAATTCAACTTGTTTGTTGTGGGATTGCGGGGTTGATTTGATAATTGAGGTTGGGGGAAGTAGTAGTTATGGTGTGCCAAGCAGCTGGCCAAACAAGATTTCGGGCTTTGAAACACGAAAATGGAGTTGCTGGGAGTGCCACCATTATAGTAAGAGTAATAGCATGCTTTCAACCCCTTCAGGATTGCCAGGTACTTACCCCAACTTTTGGTTATATATATTCTTGTTGTTTGTTTTGGATATTTACATGTAGTTTATGACGACTTGTCCGTTGATGGTGGTGGAATCTGATTCTATTCTATTTGTTTGCCATTTACAGGCTGAATATTTTCGTCAGTTGCTTAAGCCCGTTACGTAAGTTTGCTCTATCAGCTGCCTGCCTTTCTCTCAAGTTAAGCCATTCTTTAAGTTTTTCAAATTGATTGTGAAGAAAACATCAAGTGATAGCCTTCTGTATACGTGCAAATTGTCTAGCGGTAATATTTCACTCCTATCTTGTCATTGTTTTATAAATCCTTTGTTCTGCTATTAGTTGTTCTGATTGGTATTTTGTGCTTTTTGATCTCTTCTTTGTCATCTAGGTGATTTGATTTGTTCGGATGGAAACAAATTCAAACTCTTGGTTTCATCACCAGCTTTCTTGTCATCAATCAAGCTATTTAAATAGCTTAGATTATCCGTTAAATCTGGGGCCGGTGAAAGATATCCGCCCTTCTATGAGCCCTTGTGCTAACATAGCTTCCTCAAATGGGACTTTGGCTGAGATTGCATTTTCTGGAGTTCCTTATCTCAAGCAATGCCAACCGAATGAATCCCGTGGTTGGTTTGGTGGTCTTCCTCATTACCATCAGGGCTTTAATGATGTGGCAAACGCTCATTCCCCTGAAAAAGTCCCATATTTTCCCCGTGAAAACAATGAGGAGACCAACACCACTAATCCAGGATCTGGGCCTGCTCAGAAGAGATTTCTTGTGTTTGATCAATCGGGTGATCAAACGACCTTGTTTTTCAGCACTGGGATTGGCCCACCTGTTCGACTATCTTCTGAGGGTCCAAAACTGAACCACGATGACCATGTGGATAAGATGGTCGACATTGATTTATTTCATCACCAAGAGCCCATTTTGACAAATGAATACCATGAAAAACTTGGAGATGATGTAGAAAATGAAATGCGTGAAGACACTGAAGAACTCAATGCATTGCTTTACTCTGATGATGATTATTACTATGAGGAAGAAGAAGAAGCAAGTACTGGTCATTCACCTAGCACTATGACCGGTTTTGATAAGGTGGTGTTGGCTAAGGATAATGAAGAAGAAGTTGCTAGCAATTTCGGGCAAAACAAAAGGACGAAATTGTCAAATGGAGGTTTTGAGGTGTCACCACTTGTGGACTCTGCAACCTGTGCTAAACATAAAGATTGTTTTGAATGTGAAGATGATGCAGAATCAAATTGCAGTGACAAGGAGAATCTGGATTTGGGCGGATTTGGATTGTTGGGTGTTAAAAAGAGGTCGAGGAAAGATCAGATAAGAGAGACGCTGAGTTTACTGCAGAGCATAATTCCTGGAGGAAAGGGTAAGGGTAAAGATGCGATTCTGATTTTCGACGAAGCTATTGATTACTTAAAATTTTTGAAGGTGACAGCCCAGACTTTGGGAGTTCATACTGTCTGATCCGATGCTATACATTTGCTATGCATGTGTATGTTAATGGTATAATAAGTAGTAGCAAGAGGTTGTCATGAATAAATTTGGTAATGTTTGTTGGGAGTGGTTCACTGGGATATTCTGATCAGATACTTGGTGCAAATTAAATGTGGGGAATAACCGGATAACTTTTGTGATCCTTGAGCAGTTGAAACTGAAAAAGTGAACTCTGTATTTCTCTCATTCAGGCATGGTGGGTGTCAACTTTTACTTTCGCTGTATTATCTTATCGAATCATATAAACTGTTTTCTGCTGCAAGAAGGGAAGTTCATGGAAGAAGTCACCTTGTTATCGCAAATGGAGGAAGTCATGTAAATATATGCCTCCGGGTACCTTGCCCCATCTCCCCTTTAAAGTGGGAACTGCAAAAGCGGTGTTGCATCTCTTTGTTGTGCAATAGGAGTAAATAAAATCATATTGATCCTTAGTCTTGGATATGGCATCTCAATGTCGACGATGAAAGAAGTTGCACCCTTCAAGCTTAACCATGAACTCTAAATATCCGTTTTCTTGTTTCCATTGTGCTTATGTTTGTTGCTTGTTTCCATTGTGCTTATGTTTGTTGATTTATGTAATGAAGCTTGTAATATTTAGTAACTGTAATTTGTCATGAGTGACATTCTTGAGTTCAATGTTTTTTTTTTGAGTTGATGCTATGCCTATTGACTTTCAAATCGTATGCCTCCACTGGATCCAATCTAGAATTGATTGTAGGATCTATATGTAGCACCCTGCCCTGTATGGGCAATCATGAGCAGGTATATGCCAGTAGTTGGGTGAGCTACCATGTTCAATGGCTGCCACGCTCAGTGAGCTACGGAAACCACTCGTTTAACATGTGAGTGTATGTATGTCATTTAAACTTTACCATGAATCTTTCAAGTATAATGCATTCCAAAACCGTGCAGCCAGAGTTTGGTTGGACCTCAATAGTTATGTGTGCCTGTGTTCAAGCAACTGCATAAGTGGGTTATGCTATGACAGTTTTAGCGCTTTACGGAAAAGAGAATCTGCTTACGTGCTCGCATGGCATGCGACCTTTATACTATTGGTGAAAGACAGCTAGGCATGCATATGTGCATGTCTATATTGGCAATTTCGTGAGTAGTGAAAGGCCTGGCTGGGGACCATGTTTTTGCATGTTTAGGAGATTCACCCAATTTCTTGTATTGTCACAGCAACAAAGATTGGAGATTCCCTAGATTATGTAGCTTGTCTTCATATGATTTTTTGGTGTATGCAAAGATGACTTTTCTTTTTTTCTTTATCCTTTTATCTTTTCTTTTTAAATTATTAAAATAAAATAACTTTTCTCTTATTCGGCCAACCAATGATTAATTTGGGCTCATGAAAATAATTTGGCAGTTAACTGCCTTATATTTAGCATGTTTGGGTTGAGTCTAACGCTTGAGGTACTCGAACTCCACTCGAGTTGATGAATCTTTAATTGAGTTCGAACTAAGTTTGAGCTCAAAGATCGAGTTTGTACTTGGTCAAAAGTAATATTGTTTAGACTCGTGTTTGGCTCGTACTTGGGTTGAAAATTCTTGTGACGGTTATTTGATTTTGTATTTAAATGTAAATATATATATATTATAGTAGTTACACAAGTAATCGAGTTGCTTGCAAGGTTTGGAGTTGAGTTACTTGCTAGTAGAGCTGGACCTCAAAATGGAAATGAAAAATTGCTCAAACTTGGAAGATGAGCTCCTTTATTCATGAGTCGAGATTGAGTTGAGTATTTAACGAGTTGAGTTCGAGTAGCATGTAGAACTGCGTCCAACACAATGGGCGGGAAGGAGGACCAACATAGCAGCCTCTAGGAATCAATATTGTAAATATTAGCTGCTATTTCTAGTAATTTTGATACAGTTTGTGAATAAGTTAGGATTAGATGCTGAAATTGTGGAGTGCTGGTCCTGATAGAGAGGGGGATAAATGTAAAACAATTCAAATGGTATGATATCAAACGAGTGACCAAAACCTCACGGGATGCAAGTGCAATTCGTACTTTATGGATAATTGCAGAGAGAGTTCGTCAGAGTTTGGGAATGGTTATACTTTTTGAAATTTGCTTTTTAAAATTATTTTTAAAAATTAATTATAAAAATATCTATAATTTTAGTATTTGGTAAATATAATTTAAAATTGCTTGATAAGCAGTGTAATATTTGGTAAAAATTATACTTTTTTATTATAAAAATATAAAATAGATATGCATCTGTAATGTAATAAAAATAATTGAGGTTATTATGGTAATTAATGAAGGAAAAAATTTCAAATTACCTCAAGACAGTTTTCAAAACTACAATTGAAAAAACAAAAATATATTATTAAAAGCAGACTACAATCTTGAAGACAACTCTGGTCCCCTCTCTCATCATTAGCTGTGACAAAATAGTCATCTATTCATAAGAATGGGTATACCGATCCATCACATCCATTACCAAATAATAAGTTTCTGTAATTTTTACGTTAATACATGAATTGATTATAATCAGAAATTTGTCTTAAATCTTAATATGCATCCACCCTCCCATGTGACCAGGCGGTGGCGCCGTCCCACTCCTACAATTGTCACCACGACTACTTCATTGTTGGAAACATAAGAAATTTATATTTCTGAATTTTTGGCATTCAATTTCTTAAAATTGAACAATTTTTTCATTAAATTTGGGTCAAAACAATCTTCATAACCCTGTGGAACCAAGAAATGCCAATGATTTCATCATTTTAAACTTAATTATAAGTTGAAAATTGTTTTATTAACTTGCTCAGATATCATATACGAGAGGAGTTAAGGCCGGAGTTTTCAGAAGAAAAAAAGAAAAAAAGCAAGCTAAAAGGGCAGAAGGGGCAATAATTTGATGTAATGATGTCACACATATTTAAAGGTTGTGGCCCGATAGAATGCTGACACTTTGGAGGAAGCAGCACATGTAGGATTGTAAATGAGCATAGTCATTCGAGAATAACTCATTAAAAACTCGGCTCGGGCTCGGGTTCGTCTCATAAAAGAGCCAAGTAAAAGCTTGATTCTAAAGCTTGTTTATTAAACAAGCCGAGCAAAAGCTATGCATTGTTTAGCTCGTTAGGTTGAGAGCTCGATTCGTATACATATGTATATATTTTATAAATATATAAATTTATAATATTTATATAATAAAATAATATAGATTTGTAAACCATGTATATTTGTATTGAGAATTAGATGGAAAAATTTTAGTTTTATATGTCCCACGTTAGTTGAAGAAAATAAAATTTTAATCCTAACTTCTTTACACAAGTCATTTTTCTAATTTCTGAATGAATTTTTCCCATATCGACTTATGAAGAAAATATTCAATATTAGTTTTTGTATATAAAGACCCACTAGCGTCTAACTTCTCTTCTTTCAAGAATACATGCTAATGGGCCAGATTTAAATATTTGATCCGCTTAAGATATTGGGTCTAAATTCGAAATTATTTGGTAGGGAGCGGAGCTCAAGCGAGCTTGGGCCGAGCTCTTAAATTTTTTGCCAGACCGAACTCGAGCGGTGTTCTGTGGGATACCGAGCTTGGGCCGAGCTCATAAATTTTTTGCGAGACCGAACTCGAGCGGTGTTCTGTGGGCGTCGTGATGCCGAGCTTGAGCACGAGCTATAGTATGAATTAGCAAGCTCAAACTTAAACAAGGTCAAGCTCGACTCGGCTGGACTCGGTCTGTAACAGCTGGCTACAACAAAGCGTTGTGAAAAAAACAAAAGAAGTAAACTGAAAGCAATCGTAAATTGCCCAACATGGATCACACGTGTCTGCCTTCAGATAAGGATTGACTGCAACACTAGTTTGGACCGACTTTCCTTTTAGCCCTCAGGGTTTCAGTTAATACATCTAGCCTCAAGACTTTGAGAAAATGATGGATTTGGTCCAAAATTTTAAGTGATCGACTTGGTTACTCTCATAAAGTAATTTGATGGAGTTTTACTTAACACTTGTGTATATAATGTTCAATGTAGCTCCATTCCTATATTGACACGTAAGAGAATGTCTTTTTATTATAATTTTTATATACGGAAATGATTTTCTCTTAATGCTTCTATAATGATTATAGTAGTTAATAATACCTTAATAAATAATTGTAACAGACTAATGTATCAAATAAGTATTGGTCAATTAACTCGATTTCAATCATTTGGACTACTTTCTGGTCATAATAAAGACAAAGTCCATCACGTTTTAAAAACCTGGGACTATGCTGTTTTAAATAAAAGTATACGGACCAAATAGAATGTATGTTGACACTATGCTTACCATTAATGTAGTTAACTCGAAATACATATATAGAGTTTCGGGAGGAAAAAATAACAGTGAAGTTCCAGAAAAGAATACTCTCTCTCTTCTCAGTCCAAAACTAATTAATTGCCTATAAACACACATATATATTTATATATATATATATATGTATCTATCTATATCTATATCTATATCTTTATGTATATAAACTCCATCGGCTATTGATTGGAGCTTAGGGCAATGGATTCTCTCGCCTTTCACGACGGTAACATCACCGACTTGATCCACAAACGATCCCTCGATGCACGCCCTGTATGCCCTCTCTCTTTCTCTGTGTGTGTGTGTTTCTGTCTCTCTCTCTCTCTGTGTATATATATATATATATGTATGTATATGTTGCATTAATACAGTTTAATTTTTGGTTTTTCGTATTCGGTGAGTTGATTATAGAAAGTTATGGAGAATTTGAGCTATTTGTAGTTGATCAACTTTTGAAATACATAATTAAATATATATTGTTGCCTCAATTATCAACTTTATATCTATGATTCAGTATTCTCATATAAGTCATGAGCTATAGTTTCTAGAATATTTTATTTCGTACTCCTTCTGTTCATATATATAGTCTCGGTTTCATTTTTTCTACTTGGTACATACCAATATATAAGCCTATTTACTTTTTAGGAAAAAGGGTGTAGAGAAATCTTTTGTATTATATACTTATTTAATATGGTGATTTTTTATCACCACCAATCACTTTTTACAATATCAAGAAACACTCTTTCATGTGATAATGAAGGGTATTTCTTAAGTAGGCCTATATTTATGGGCTGGAGGCAGTATTGAATTTGTTTCCTCTTTGGTATTAACAGCTCTTACCTTTATAAAGAGCCTTGATTAATATTATTGAACACAAAAATGAGAATTGTACCTTCCCTTTTTATATTATTAAGATTATCTAATATCTGAAATAGATTTGAAATGGAGTAGGGGAAGATAGTAGTTGTCATTCTTTTGTTTGATGATTTCATTTCTGAATATTAGATTATCGAGTTCATTGTCTTTAAATTCGAGGTTCGACCATGATTTATGCACTTTTGATCAAAGTCAAAAGTTTTTTTGTTTTCATTTGACACTTCACTGGTATATATTCCATCTTATGGGGTGAGGTCCGTGAGGAAATTGAACTCGTCCCAGTGAGAAAGTTGGTTCTAATTTACTAAGCTACTTCAGTGGGTCAATTTTTTTTTTTTATAGAAATTTCCACAAGTGATTATCTAATCTTGTTCATATTATATTATTACTACTAAAGTCTGTAAAAATGATTTGATTGAATAGTAGTGTGATTGGGTATAAAGTTGCCACTGACTTAGCTTTCGTTTGGGTTGCTTACTCATTTGTTTAGGAGTGGGATGGGGGTGATAGTGGTGGTCTTAGTTTGAAATACCCAATTTATCGTTGTTTCATTTGCTATAAAGTATTTTGTTTAGAATTTTCTAGTTCCTTATCTTTCATAGCGTTGTAATGATACTGTTTCGTCCTGTTGTAGGATATTGGTCACGGTTTGCAAATGCACTCCTCATTGATACGTATACTCTCTCAGGAAAGAAAACTGGAGGTATGAATGATGTTATGTCTTATTACTTTTCTTTCCAGCAATTTATTTTTTGTTTCTGCTAAGCTTTGAATTCTTTTTCGTGCCTTTTTTCTTTTACAACTCTTTTTCCTTCAATTGTTAGTTTTCTTACAAATAACAAGTCCCCATAGTGACCTGCTTATGTTTTAGATTTTTGATTCGGTCAGGTTGATCAGCCGCTGTGGTCAGAGGATATCCTTATTCTAACCAAAAAAGGTTACTTTGAAATCACACTAAAAAACATTCTAGTTATTAGAAGATCAAGATCAAAGACTTGTATAAGCAAGAGAGTAACCCCTTGCAAAGATGAATGTGAAGACTTCAGCTTCCTTGATTGACTTTTTAGGTCAAGCAACTACGTCTTTTAAAATAGGCCATGTCATTTTTTGGTTAACTATTTCTTTTTTGGTAAATAGAACTGGTCCTACTTAAATTTAGAGATATACAGTGTTAGTGCTCCAAAACACTTATGGAGGCCTAACGATACTTAAATTGCTGTTGTCTGCTATACCAAAATTCAAAAGATTAAGTCTTTTATAATTGGCTGCACATATCCCTAGAATACTAAAAGCACTGCAAGATACCTCCTGTAGAAAACTTGGAATGACATATCACATTTGGGATTAAAGCCTTTGTTGTACACAAACAGTTGATACTGACTTTTATTTCCTTTCGATGAATCAACTTAACATCGTTTCTTTTTGATGCTATATTTTCGAGGCATGAATATTTAATCGCTTACAATGCTTCTGGCTAATCGCTTTTTGCCAATAAATATGTACTGAATGTGCTGCCTCGCAGCAATCAGTTAACAGGTTCAAATCTGAAGAAAGATAAATTTTAATAAACCTTAGTGACCAAGTGCCCAAGAAAATTGATAAGAGTTAAATATCTTACCTTTTCATTTTCGTTTTCCAATTCATACTTTTGCTTTAGAATAAACATGGGTTCTAGGTTTATATTTATTGAACTCCCATTTTTGCAGGGGCATTCTGGTTGTGTAAATGCAATAGCTTGGAATTCAAAGGGCTCGCTCTTGATATCTGGATCTGATGATACACGAGTATGGTCTTTACCTATATAGTTATATATGTCAGGACGTTCTTTGAGAGCTTATTCTTAGTCTTGAAGTAGGAGATTAACTTATCGTTTGCCCTGCAATGGTCTAAGTAAGATGCATTCCTGTAATCTATTGAAAGTTTAATCTGAAAGAAAGGACAGTTGGTTGATTGGTGAAGATTGTTATGCATTTAAATATCCTGTGATATGTTATTATTGGAGTCTATAATGAAGTACTATATATTTTTATTTAAAAAAATAAATAAATTAAGGATTTCAGATGTTGGATATTCCATGCCAATAGGATGATCCCAAACTTAGACTTCGATTAATAGGCGCTCGCGTGTGGGAGGGAGGGAGAGAGGGAGACATGCTAACTTTTAAAAGCCTCCTTTTGGGTGGAAAGTGGGTGAAGCTCCTCATTCTGCGGATAGAGGTGAAAACCTTACCTAAGCAAGATTGGATGCAGTACTACTTGGACAATGTCATTTCATTTAGTACGGTCAGCTAGGAAGCACAACCGAGGCAAGTCATTCTGGGAATGTTGTTCCATGCATTGGCTCAATTCTACCGTCCACAGCCAATTATTTTCCTTCATTGCGAGGCTCAACTGAGAGGTGGCGAGAGAGGACCCATAAACATTTAGAAGAGATGTGAGAAAGAGGAGGTACATGTGTATCAACATGCATAGGGGATGGAAGAGTTTATTATGGAATATCACTTCATGCGCTATAATATTAAGGATTGGTCGCATTCTTCTTGTTTTATTGCCCTGTGGCTCGTAATGTTTGGAGCCTTATCTGGTCTTTCTTTGGCATTCATTGCTGATGCCTGCCCTGTGGGGAATTTTGTTTTCTTGGGGAGGGCTATTTCATTGTTCTTGCGGAAAGAAAAGTAAAAATGGTGTATCATCTCTCTTGCATTATTGCTAGCCACCCTTTTCTTATTCCTTGTTTATCTTTCCTATCAACAATGTAGAGGCTGGCTGTGACCTGCAAAACACAATCTTATTCATGTAAAAAATGTTGCTTTCCACAGGTGAACATTTATGCCTATTCGAGCAGGAAACTTTTGCACACTATTGAGACTGGGCATTCAGCGAATATATTCTGCACAAAATTTGTTCCCGAAACATCTGATGAATTAGTGGTCTCTGGTGCTGGAGATTGTGAAGTAAAGTCTTGACCTATTGATCTATTAGCATCTATATTTTCTCTATATATGCTTGGAATTGAACCTATATAATTTAGATATAAGCGCTTGTCTATTGCAGGTTCGGCTTTTCAATCTGTCTCGTTTGAGGGGTAGAGGAGCTGATGTGGATGACATTAACCCATCTGCAGTGTTTCAGTGTCACACCAGGAGAGTAAAAAAACTAGCTGTAAGATCTTGTTGTTCACTTGCTATTTTGCTTGAGATTCATCATGAATGTGCCTGAGGGAAGTTTAATTTGTCCTGATGATATGCATTGTTTTCTTCTGGTTGCTTCTTATTGCAGTTAGAAGTCGGAAATCCTTATGTTGTGTGGAGCGCAAGTGAAGACGGGACACTGAGGCAGCATGATTTTCGGGAGGTGTCATCTTGTCCTCCTGCTGGATCTCGTCATCAGGAATGTCGCAACGTGTTAGTAAGTGCCAATTGTTTTCCTTTTCATATTTCCAAATGTATTGTCGGCTCCCTCTCCTTTCTTTTTTTCTACATTTTGTGTTTCAGAGGCGGTGACAATATGGCAGAATACTTTTTCTCCCCGTAAAGTAAAGCTTGGTACTGTATACTTTATCTGGAGAATGAGTCTCTTATGTGGATGGTAGAAACTAGCTGTTTAAGCAACTTCGAGCATGTTCCATATAGCCGACCCCAAATTCTTATGGTTAATGCTTGCTTCTTGTTTGTATTGCTAGTTTCCTGAATATTATTAGCTATTTCTTCCTCTGAGCTTTGACCTAAAGTTGTGAATCTTTTTCATGTACAATGTATTGATAGACCAACTGTGCCTTTACAAAGAGTTTTCAGCCAGAACGATTTGTTAAATATCAGGTTTGAATGAACACAAGTGATGTAGGACAGGAAGAAACGAAATAATAACACAAAGATAGATGGACGTCCTAACAAAATCGAACAAAGGGTAAAAGTTTTAACCTAAAACAAACAAAGAAACCTTGAGTCCTGGCAAAGAACAAAGAGTTCCAAACTCTTTCTAATAAACACCATTGTTTATTTCATAAAAGTATCATCTCCAGAAAAATACATCATAAGGGTTATATTTATAGAACTAGCAGAACCAAATGGGCTTGGGCCTAATCTACCTAGGAAGTAAATTCAGAAAACTGCAAACAATATTTCCCTAACTTAAATAAAATAACATCAAGTTAAACTAAATATTCTGCATCAACGGGGATTATGAGTTTTGAGAACTCCTTGTTTGATTTACTGATGGAAACACTGTAGATGTGTGTAAAAGTAAAAAAACAAAAAGAGGTTTGTCTGTATCTCATAGTTATTTACTGGTTTGATGGGTAAACATCCCTTCCCCAAGATGATGCTCCTGAATCTGCTTTTCAATGTTTAAAAAAATGGGCATCGATTGCTTAAATAATGAGGTGGATAACCCTGTCAAGCTCTAGGAAGCTTCTCTTCATGGTTATGATTTATGTGGAGTTCTTTCTATGTAAATGATCTTCACCATTTTTTATCCCTCGTCGGTGTTTCAAGTTGTCAACTACGTTAAATTTTATCTTCTTCTTATATAATAATGTCAGAGTGAAGCTGTGATGTTCTTCTGAATCTGTACCTGCAACCATCAGATGTGGCAGTTTGATTTGATTTATGAATCCGCTTTCCAATCTTTACTTTCCCTGCACAACTTTCCACTCTGTCATTTTTGTCACTTGTGCATTACTTGATGTTAGCTCGATCTGCGTACTGGAGGAAAGAAGTCACTAGCTGATCCTCCTAAGCAGCTGTTGACTCTGAAATCTTGTGATATAAGTTCCACTAGGCCTCATTTACTTCTTGTTGGTGGGAGGTATTATTTTCTGGCAACAATTTGTTTTTCTTGTATTCTCCTTTTTTACTCCTTTTGCTGATTTCTTCTTGTTAATGCTTGCAGTGATGCTTTTGCTCGTTTATATGATAGACGAATGTTGCCACCGCTCTCATCCTGTCAGAAGAAGTTGTCACCACCTCGTTGTGTCAACTATTTTTGCCCGATCCATCTGTCTGAACGTGTTAGTGTGCCATTTCACATTTTACTGACACTGATAATTATTAATTGACCGAGTGCTTGATCATTAACTTTATTGTCTGAAGTTCTTTGTGTTTTTCTTTTCATATTAGTGTGACTTTTGTTGGGCTTTTAGGTTGATAGAGAACAAACTTGAGGAATAGTATATCCTTGATGAATTGTAGAGGCTGCTGTAATTTTAGTTTATGTCAACATAAAGCCGTATCGATCATCTGTTGCTTTATTTGAATTTAAGCAGTTGTGCATCACTGCTGCTTTTCATCCAGGGAACAAGCTATTTACCGTAAGGACAGATATTGTAGCAGCCCTAATATGCGCCATAGGTTTCCTAGATCATTTCTCCACATGTTTAAGGTAGGTAAAGGTTTCACAAGTAGACATGTATATTATGAATTAACTATAATAATAATCTGAACAGAAAAGAATTGGGAGAGTTTCTAAGTGACCAACCCATATAGTCGGGAGATGTCTTTAACTGAATTATACGTGCTTTGAAACAAGACATTTTTCCCATTCAGTGCTTCTGATTTTGTGATGTATATTAATTTCTGAAGCGAATAGTTCTATATTGTAGCATTGTAGAGTTCGTTCTCTGGAAGCTGTGCTATTGCTGAATTTAGATGACTGATTATTTTTCAGGGTCATTCTAGCTTGCATCTTACTCATGTTACGTTTAGTCCAAATGGAGAAGAGGTTCTCCTCAGTTACAGTGGAGAACATGTCTACTTAATGGATGTTAATGATGGTGCGTGTTTCTGAATTTTCTCCTCTATCCTCATCTCTTCTTTCTCTTTTTTCGCCTCTTTGGAAACTGAGTATGTCTTAGCCATGCTGAAGTATTTTTTCCCTATAAAAGGGTTTGTCCAATTGTCTTCTCGGCCTGATTGCTCAAGCCAACAATGTTTTGACACACACTTGTATTATTGATTTTTCGGAATGTTCTTTCACGATATAAAAAATGATAACACATTTTTGCGAAGTATACAGTGCTTGGTATGATGGTTTAGTTGTCATGTGTTTCCAGCTTCTACGTCCAAAAGTTATTCTCATGGTACCCATAGTGGAAATGTGACAGAAACCTGTTCCTCGAATTCATCGTTAATTTACTTTAGTATGAGCTAAAGTTTGTTATTTTCTATGTCTGAAATTAGTAACTCCTTTATTTTGCTATAATTTGCAGCTGGTGGTAGTGCCACACAGTATTCATCAGCGGATGCTGTTGAAATGATGAGTTTTACTCCAATACCTAACAGACAGGAATTGCCGGCATCGTCATCACTTGTCCACCGAAATGGTTTTCCTTTGAAAAGCAATGCATCTGCCTCGGTGTGTTTATTATCCTTTATCTGTGGATTCGGTAACCATGTCTTGTTATCGGGTTTCGAGTCTCACCTGTACTTCCATCTATAGTTTATGTTTAAGTCAGAGATTAATCCAATTTTTATAGCTCGACAAGTGCAGAAAACTGGTTCAAATTGCCGAAAAATCCTTAATGGGGAATGCAAGTTATTTTTATGGAATTGAGGTTTGCAACGAGGTTTTGGATGGGCGCGGTCATGAGATTGGAACAGCGCTGATGCATGAGTGCCTTTGTGTTCGTGCTGCCTTGTTATTGAAGGTGTTGTGAATTGTATCTCTTGTGGTTTAAAGATTCAGCGCATAAGTGTTTTTATGTTATGAAAGGATTACCTTCTCTCTTTTCTTTTCCTCCCTTTCAGCGCAAATGGAAGAATGACACTTACATGGCTATTAGAGATTGCAACAGAGCTAGGAGGATTAATTCTTCCTCATATAAGGCGCTTCATTTACAGGCTGAAGCACTGTTTCAGGTTTGTTCAACAACACATATACAATTGGAGATAGGACCTAATTACCAATATCATTTGCTTGTTTATTGGTTGTTTACCTTGCTACTTGACCTTGCAGTAGTTTACTCCAGTACTGTGTTAAACTTCTAAGCCTGCAGTTAGGATTCATTATAAACTTTTAGTTATAGTGCTTTTTTGACTAGTATAGTTTGGCCTGCATCTCTAGTTTGAGTTCCTTAAATGAGCATAGCAGGGGACACTTGAAATGGATGAGCCATGCTATGGAGATTCCCTGACCAACACTTGACAAGTAATGCAAAACATGCCATATAAACATTTAACGATAATTGGATTTATGTGTTTCTTTTCTTCTAGAAGGTGGCTTGATGACTGTCCAGTAAACTCTTATTGAGTCTACATTTATAATCAACATGATCTGTGTACTTGATAACTTTTTTTTTTAACTTCTTTGTAAGTTCCACACAACAATCTCAATGCAGTTCTAGCGATGCTCTGTAGTACCCATGCAGGTTCCACTGCCTTCATCCTACTGAAGGCACAGATTGAGAAATAGCTCATCTTTATCTGATGGGACTTTTCCGGTTCTAATTTTCTTCAGTTGTCCAATTGCTGTTCTTCTTGCAGCTGGGAAAACATAAAGAAGCTCTAGAATTTGCTAATGCCGCTCAATTATTGGCACCCTTGGATTCTGAAGTTGCAGATACTGTGGATAATATAAAGAAGCATATCGCTGCTGGTCATAATTCTTAACGTGTTCTATTATGTCCTTATCATACATCATAGATACGTGAGATGAATCAGAAAACTAAAATTGTTTTCATATCTGATTTAGAACCCTTTAAACTTTTTCTTCTGGGTTAGGACTTAGAATTTTTTCTATTACGTAATAATGACACTGATTTCCTCTCTCCCTTAACTAACATGCATGCACACAGCTGAAGCTGAAAAGGGTAACAAGACAAATGATGGAACATCTAAAACTGAGCACAGAACTGGTAGAGTAATATCGTTGACTGATATGCTTCAGCGTTCAGAGGCTGATAGTGATACTTCGCAAGATGGTCCAAGGTCTGACCCAGAAGATTCAGATTATGTAGAGGAATTGGAGTTGCAACTTGAAGCGCCGATATCTGATGACGAACATGATGTTCAACTCAATTTTTTTCCTCACAGAAATTTGAATGTGAGATTTAGAAGAGGCAATTCTTCTACGGAAACTGGTCATGCAAATGATACTTGTGGATCACCTACATTGCCATCCCAAAAAGATAGAACAATTTATCAGGTCTGTCTTCCTATGAATTCGAATGTCATGTTTGTTCGTAATATTAAAATTACTACTGAAAGTATTTATTCATTGTTTTCAGTTTTGGAAACGAAATATATGTTAGCTTTCTTGGTTTTGTTTTTAGAGAGTTTTCTGGGAAGGTAGGAATGTGAAATATGTAACTTCTTTGCTTGTTCCTGCTTTTGTTCTTTTGCTTACACTTGCAGCCTGCTGCTGCAATTGACATGAAGCAGAGATTTGTTGGCCATTGCAATGTAGGGACTGATATAAAGCAAGCTAGTTTCCTTGGCCAACGAGGTATCTATTATTGTATAATTGTTTTCTATTTTCTTGTTATAATTTGTTCGGTAAGTAAAATGCAATTCTTGGACTTTGATGTCAATAATATCGGACAAGGCCAAGTGCAAGCTGCAAGTCCCAGTCATCTCCTGAGACTAATATAGATGAAAACCAGGAAATCTTTGCTGGAGAAACAAAATAAAATAAAATATAATTTTCGATTTGATTTGAAAAAGCTTAAAAGAAAATTGGATTTGTATTTGATACTTAGAAGCACTTCGTCATTGGGCTTCCTCTATTTAAGTACTTGTCAGCAAATCCTATCAACAGGAATCTTGTAACTAAATTGAATCGAGATCGTTGTGATCTATTCGGGAGATTTTACTATAGAAAACGATTGGGGTCTTGATTGTGCTTAAGAAATTAAACTATAATTGTCAACACTTTATACTCCTAAGCATCTAAAGTAACAAGCTTTAAACATGTTCACTATAGATCAAAGAAACTATAACAAGACCATGAGTTTTCCAAGATGAACAAAAACTAATTATTGTAAGGATTTGATGTTTAAGCCACAATTTCCCATTAATAAAAATTCCTTTATGAGCATTCGAAGGCTAGTATTTATTTACAAAATATAGGAAAATGAGGCTTGGGAACCCTAACAATGATATTAAGTTTCCCTTATTAGTCTTGTTAGAAAAAGAGATAATAATAAAACAGAATTGTAATTGTGTTTTCCCACCCTTTTCCATTGTTACTTATCGTGCTCACGTGGTTTGAGATAAGGCTTGGGCCCAATGTATCTTAGGCCTTCCTATTTTCGCAGCATTCTGCACAGCTAGTTCAACTCCAGTTTTGCCCCTCAAAATATCGGAATTTGGGAATCTCTTAAGACTACAAATTGTTGAATTTTTCGTGTTCTTTCCGACCATATAAAGATCATTGAAATTTGAATTTTGTAACAAAGGTTACTGCAGTAATATGGAGCACCTATCAACTTGAACCTTGAACATGCCTAATCTGAGAGAGTTTTTGACTTCACACCATCGCTTGAATAATGAATCATCCAAAAACAATCTTTTGACCTCATTTCCTGAGAAACACTAGCATTGGCATTCTGATATGAGTCAAATTAGCTACAACTCATACCAAGAGCAAAAGTGCAATCCATAGTGTAGCAAAAATATACAAATTTCGACCATTTTCAATCCTATGTAACTGAACCAAGTTTCAAACAGAGTTAATATTGGAGTTGTTATCTTCTGATGCTACTTCTAATTGATTACTATGGCATAAATAAGAGAGTTTTGGATTATGAGGTTCCACTAACCACCCCTCCACTTTATTCCTCTTTCTTTTTGGCGTGTGGTTTCTTAAATGAAGTGTGTACAATTCCATGGGCGCTTTTTGTTGCATGCTGATGGACAAGGCCTATCCATTGGTATCGTTCCATCTAAATCATCCCTATGGACATGTATCTCTTTGCATGTTCAGTGTTCCATTGTAAATTGTGTAGACAGACAGCATGAGCCTAAGACACTTGTCTTGTACATCATTAAGCCAGAAACGACGAGTGGATACTCCCTTCTTGTTTTTTTAGTTATAATCGTGTTACATACTTCTTGAATCTGCCGATTGTCAGATTTGCACCTAAATAACTTAAATGTGTATATGAACCAGAAATTTTCTTGCCCTCCCCTGAGTGTTGGTTAATTTCTCGACGGTTGTTGATAACGTGGTGCCAAAGTTATATAGGATTTCTTTGGTTCTCTTATCTGATTGGCACTTTAATTTCATTGTCGTGGGAATTTTATCTCTCCCTTTTCTGCCACAAGTGCAGTTAATTGAACTTTTTACCTGGAATTGCTCATATCAATCTCTGCATTTTATACTATGATTCAGGTGATTATGTTGCTAGCGGAAGCGATGATGGGAAGTGGTTTATCTGGGAAAAGAGAACTGGTAGACTTATAAAGATGCTCGTAGGTGATGAAGCTGGTAATGAATTTTGTACTCATCCTAGCAACTGGGATATGCATAAATACTGATATAACTAGTTTCTATTTGTAGTCCTTAGTTCCATCCATTTTTCTTCTGATGAACTTCGTAGTGGTTTTAGCATTCACCAATTTCTTATTTTGTCATCTGCAGTTGTCAATTGTGTGCAGTGCCACCCAACAGATTGTGTTGTTGCAACTAGTGGAATTGACAATACCATTAAGGTAAGACAAATAAAATGCTTCCTATCATGATGTTTGATTATTAAATTTGGAAATCAAATGGTTTCAGATTTGGACACCATCAGCTGTGGCTGTTGAACCTGAGACTGAGAACATTTTGGAGGCCATGGAGAGCAATAAACGTAGGCTGTCTCATAACAGGGAAATGATCTTGTAAGCCTATTGAGCAATTATTAATTTCTCGTCTTTTTCCATAGTTTATTGGAGATTAGTGTCTGTCCTGGGAGCATCAAATGCCCTCATTTAGATGGTGTAGTCAATGCTGAAGTTACAAATTAGATTGCAAATTACTTGATACTTTTGCAAGAAGCTCAGGGCTTCGGTGGGTCCTGGATTTTTGCATCTCTCTTTGTGTGTGTGTGTGGTCAGGGAAGAGGAGTTGGTTTGAGGTTTGGGAATTTCCACATTATTATAACTTATTCCTTTTTGCTAAGAAAATGAATCTCTTTATTCTCTTAGGAGTTTGGAAAAACAGCTTATAAAGTGATTATAGTGAAGAAGCCATATTTTAAGTTATTTGTTAAACTAATTGTAATCTTTTCCCATTTATATTTATGTAAGATGAGCTCTGTGCTTCCATGCATGTGAACAGTCTAAGGCTGGTTGCAGATGCTTTTTCTACCCTGAGCTCTGTGCTTCCATGCATGTGAACAGTCTAAAGCTGGTTGCAGATGCTTTTTCTACCTAAGGCAGAAGAAAATTATGCAATCCATTTGTTTTGTTGCAGTGTTCTAGTTGTGTACTTTTTTGGTAACTGCATTGGCCAGATTGTGTTATTAAGTTTCATTTTCTTGAAGTTAATATGATGTTCATTGATATTAGCAGGCCCTATGAACTTTTGGAGCGGTTTCGCATGCATGAATTTTCTGAAGGAAGCATGCATCCATTTGAATGTGCACAAAGTTGAGGTTTTTTATCAATGGTACAGGTTGCTAACAAGCTGATATCTTTTTGTCTCAGATCCTTTTTCTCCGGCAATATTTCTTTCTGTATTTCTAATCTGTTCTCATTTACTGCGTTTTAGATGCTGCTTGAACAGTGTCCAAGAAGTCCAAGAACTTAAGTGTCAGTAGAAGATATGTTGGTTTCCCCCTCCCCCCCTCCAGTTTCTCTGTTTGTTAGGGTTCCTGGTTTCTGAAATGTAAATAATGGTGTTACGCACAAATTTCGAATGTCTATAAATTAAGACTTGAAAAATGATGCTATATATGTAATCTTCATTAATTTTGTGTAATGCGGGTACAATCTTCGATAGTTTACAGTAATAAAAGCTGGTCATTTGATTATTTTCTTCGTACAATTTTGAAATCCCACAATTTTTTCTTGAACTTGAAAAACTTGATATGAACGCTTGTTTTGCTGCTTTATATTTTTTTGCGAATCGAATGTTGAAATTTGTTTAAGACGATTGATCTACGGCTTGAAAGCTTCTTACAGAGGTTGAAGTTTGATGAACACTCGATTCATGGCTTTAAAGGTTTCTTAAGGATCGAATGACAGACTTTGATGAAAAATTTGATTTGAACTTGAGCGTTTGATTATTGGATTGCTTGAACTTGAGGCGAGAAATCAGTGGTGGCTTGTGCTTGTTGGGAGAGTTTTGGCTTTTCTCTATCTTTTCGAAAATTGAAATTGTCTTCTTGAATAAAAGAGGCCTTCTATTTATAGGATTTTGGAGCCGGTCACTTTACCAAAATGTCCCTATATTTTTACATATTTACGATAAGGGAAATTACATAGTTGCCCTTTGGAAGTAAATTGTAAAAATTACATTTCTTTTTGAATAAATTCCATTTTGTATTAAATTTATATAAAGGTTTAAAATTAACAAATATCTATAACTATATTTATTTTGGAGATATTAATTAAAATATATGATTAACTTTAAATTGATAATTATTATAAAATTCTTATCGAAAGTGATTTAATTTGACGGATCAAATAGTCAATTGTTACATTTTATTACATTTTATTAATAAGTTAATTTATGTAATTTTTAATCGAGATAATAAGATGTGGCAGTTTTTATTGACCAAAATTTTTTGTGTGTACAAATGGAATTTCGAAAACTTCTTTGTTTTCAAATTACTGCCTTTTTTATGCGAAAGAAATTTTCGGAACAAGAGAAAGCAACTCAATAAAAATCTGGAGGTGGTTATTATTTTGGATATTGGTATAGTTTAATGAGAGATGGTTTTGGAATTTTCATGATTATTATTTTAAAATTTATTGGGAATCAATGTACCAGATGCATTTGCCTTTAAGGAGCCGAAAAACAGAAAAATTAGGAACTAATAACCAGATTCGGCTGTCAGGTTTTAGATATTTTTGTGTGATTGCAGCTGAGAAACTTTGGAAACCAAAAAAAAAGGGGGGGAACAAAGAGTAAAGTTTGTTTTTAGATATTGAATGAGCTACATGTTAAATGTGTTTGGTGCTTCAGAATAAAGTTTTGCTGCTGCTGCTGCTTGTTCTTTTCATCGACAAATTAGTTCGCGATAACTGATGTATAATTCGATGGACCCTCCTAATTACAATCGTGGTCGTCTTCCTCCCAACGTGTTTCGGACACCATGGTGGTATCTCCGGTGTCCTCTTGACTAAGGTGATTAGTCAATGCTGTTAAAATGCGCAGAATTTATGCGAAGAGTGTTTATCCTTTACAATGCTTTGCGGCTTATCAAAATGAATAATTGTGAACCTAAAGCCGTAGTTAGGAGGTGGCAAAGTATATATAAGTCCAATTTGTTCGGATACGTATAGTCGATAGTGATGCATTGGACCTTTGATAGTGAACCATGAAGCAAGTGCAAAGGAGACGATGTTATTCCATTCAGAAATATCTGTACGAGGGAAATAAATATTCTATGCGTTTCGTAGTAATCACAAATTAGACGTCAATGAAAATTTATTAACTTTGTTAAGGATCCTTTTATCATATATTTTTGAAAAACTTTAATTAGAGTATAATATTCTCATATGTTTTTAGCAACCATATACCTACATAAATACATGCACGCAAAGTGTACACACACACACACACGTGTGATTATGTTAATTGATCATGTCGGTGTTTGTATAGTTTCGTTGCTGAATTCTCACTACATAAAATCATTTTTCATATGTTATACGATTTCAAAATTGGTGCATCATTTTGCATAAAAAATTACTTAATCTAGCAAAAATAAGTTAATGCGCACGCAAATGTGTGTGTCACGAAGGTTGTTTTTTCGGTACTTTGGTCTTTTGTAAAGACATCCAAGTTTCTGATTATTTCTCTTGGTCGTGTGGCCGTCCTTTGCAGCATCTTTGTTTTCCTCTGTGGGGTTTAGGAAATTGCCTAAAGACTTACTCGCAACCAAAGAGCACTCGTATTTTTTTATACTGGTAAAAGTTATTCGTTCAAACTATTTTTGCTATAATTGCGATATTTGTCTACATAATTTTTTGATTATGTGTCTAATGAAATTAAAATTTAAAATAATAAGATTTACCATATTAAAAATTATTAAAATTATATACATATATATCAACTTACCATAAAAAAAATTATACACATAAGTTATTAAATTTAAATTTCATATAAAATCAAGCATAACCCCAAAACATTCATATGTATCTTCACATAAATATAAAATAAATTATCATAATAAAAATTACTAAAATTATATTTAAGAATCAACATACTATTAGTAAGTAAATATTTTTATAAATTGATTTTTAGCAATCTAAGATTCTTCATAAAATTTTTAAATATTTTTCTATTCAATATGAATTTTTAAAAATATTTCATAGTAAGATTTTCACATACCTAAAATTAACCTAAATAACATTATCTTCTATAAATTTATAAATCACTAGAAAACAAAAGAAGAAATACAAAAGGATATCATATCAAAAAATAAATTATCAAAATTAATTTAATAAAATAGTTAAAATTAATATGATAAAAAAAATATAATACACGTAACTTGCGCGCGGATTGCACTGTTGTATAAATAATAACCATTCCAATATTATTTGCAACATCATGGCTTTTATGTACGGGGTTGCAATTTTTCAACAAAAAAGTAGAACTTTTATTAGTCTAAAAAAAATGAAAATATCCACTTTGAAATTTTTAGGTTTTTCAATGCCAAATACATTAAAATTTTCAGCATACTTGCAACCAAAGAAAAAACTCAAATATTTAATAATCATTATAATATTATTTGCAGCATCTAGGATTTTCCGTGTGGGGTCTAGGAAATTGCCTAAGAACTTTTGCAACCAGAAAAAAACTCTACATATAATAACCAATATAATATTATTGTACAGATTATATGTAATTATCTGACAGTAGACACTGCGATTATAGTATTCATTTTTCTATAAATTTGAAACCGTCCAAAACATGTTCGCATCTCATTCTTTCTGTGTTAAGTGACAATCTGCTTACCTTTCCACTCTCTCTCTCTCTCTCTCTCTCTCTCGTATCTCTCTGATGACAGCGGGAAAAGCAAGTGCTAAAGCAGAATCTAGTCCCACTCCTGAGTGCTGCATGTGTGGTGATCAAGGCCTCTCCTATGAACTCTTCAACTGCAAAATCTGCCAATTCAGATCCCAACACAGGTTTATATCCTCCTTATTATATTTATTTTCATTTTTTGGTGTTCATGTAACAAAAAAATCAAGCATAGAAACTTACAAACATGTTTGTTGCTGTGATTGTTTACTTAATAGTATATTATATGTACAGATAATCTATCCAAATAGATGTTCGTACATCTAATTGTGCAAAGGTATATAACCAACCTCAAATCAAAGATTCAATCGCCTGCAATAAAAAATTGATCAAATCAAGGGATTGAAATGCGTTGTTGCACTTGATTTTAATCATAGCATACTTGAATTGGCATAAAAAATAATTATATGTATTTTTTTGTAGGTATTGTAGCAACTTGTACCCAAAGGCTGAGACTTACAAGGTATGCAATTGGTGCCTCTCTCAGAAATATGATACAACAGATAAAATACAAAACTCGTTGAATTCATCTTCATCTCACAAAAACAATGAAAATAGCGAACATGCTATGATCAAGATTAAGAAAAAGAGTGATCAAGGGGGTGTAAAGGGTCAAAAGGGTAACTTGCACTTGCAAGGAAGCAATCCCATCAAGAAAAACAGGCCACCGGAGAGAGTGGCGGTGGCAGATGGACGGAGAAAGTTGATCGCCATCGGTGGATTGAAGGATCGGCTGAGGAGAACAAAGTCGGAAGATATTTCAAATAGTAGGGGCAAACAAGTCATTAGAGGCAGGGTAAGAAGGTACAAGCTTTTGGATGAGGTAGTGTCGAGCCAATGAACGAGATGGGTGCCATCTCAGACGCCAATCGACGTACACATAAATCATACGTAGCAATATATGTACGTGCACGACGGACGATTGAAGTCGTGCTGTACATACAAGAATTGCCCATAAAGATAAAAGCGGTTTTGGTTTTCTTTTTCTTTTAGTTTTTCTCTTGAGAGTGCATTACGGTTTTGGTCTATAGAAATTAACTTTTCTATGTTATATTGCATAAACAAGGAATAATGTTACGCGAATAATGGAAATATATATTGATAATTATGATACATTACTTGGGTATTTACTTCAACCATTTTCATAATTTTTAGCTTCTATTCGACATATTTTGGAAACAATGTAAAATGAACAAAAATTCAGTAGTTATATGCCTTCCAATTATACTTCTCATATTTTATCAATTTTAAATTTCGATTATGGGGTGATATCTTATAATGCTTAGATTATTGTGGCTTATCATATACATCTTCCACATCTCAATTTCACCTATTATAAAATTCAAAAATTAAATATCATCGTATCAATGTCGAGTGCCAGAATAATTTAAACACGGAAAGAAATTGTATTCTTAATATAAAATTTATTGTAGTGGACGGACTTTTTCATGATGACGAGGATAAGTGAACGGTCATATAATTATTGACTTGACTTTATTTGAGTCAAACGAATGGGTGTTCATATTACTTTCAGGTTCTTTATTTCCAGTTGTACGAGGACCCATTTCACATAACATAAAAAAAAGTGTTGCTCATTATTTGGAAATTGCTTTTCTAATTTATGTATATTGGGAGAAATTTTATGAGGTGAATTTCCAATCTTACAATCATGCGTGGGACATATTTTGAGGGAAAAGTACGTCGTACAAAACTTCACTACCCTTTGAGATTGAGATTCTCATACGAGAACTAGACAAGTATACACGACAAGTGTATAATTTTGAAAAAACTTGAACAAATTCTTAATTACAAACAGAGTAATGACAAATATATAAACAATCATGTACAAAAAGTATACAAAC
>MKEJ01060944.1:0-18245 GCA_001753735.1 Embelia ribes
GAGACATACTTTAGAATCTCGCGATTTTAAGCTAAGTAGGTCAAAAACTGAATATATGGAGTATTGTTTCAGTAGATGACGGATAGAGGATCCAATTGTAGTTAATTTAACTGGGGATGTGGTACCAAAGACTAATCATTTTCGATATTTAAGATTAGCTTCAAAGCAACAATAGGATAGAAAGAGACGTCAATCACAGAAACCAAGCAGGATGGATGAAGTGAAGAAGTGCATCTGGAGTTCTATGTAACCATAATATACCTTTACTGTTGAAAGGAAAATTTTATAGAGCCGCAGTATGATCGGCTTTATTGTATGGAAGTGAGTGTTGGGCTACTACAAAACAAGATGAACACAAGATGAGTGTAGTTGAGATGTATATGTTGCAGTGGATGTGTGATAAGACTAGAAAGGATACAATTAGAAATGAAGAGATTAGGGCTAGGTTAGAAGTAACACCTATTGAAGACAAGATGGGAGAGACGTTTAAGATGGTTTGGACGTATAAAGAGACCAGTGAGTGCACCAGTTAGAAAATGTGAAAGCATTGGAGTGAGAACGGACAAGAAAAGCAGAGGTAGACCTCTAACTACATGGACACAAGTATTACAAAAGGACATGTGAATTACAATGTTGGATGAAAAATTGACTTTCGACAGGAATGAATGGCATCGAAAATTCACGTCAACGACCCGACATGATGTCTTATTTTGTTCTATTTAGCCTACCCCAATCTATTGAAATTTTAAAGGCTTGGATGATGATGATGATGATGATGATGATGAAGCGTACCTACATTAAGCCCTCGGGGGTTACGCATTAAGCCCCCGCCGGGGGGGGGGGGAATTGCCCCCCTTAATTTTTTCATACAAAGATTTAACAATGGATACTTTTGCTAAATAACGATGGTAGCCTAGTTGGAAAGACCTTAAACTTCCACCAAGCAAGTCCTAGGTTCGAGACTATGTAAGGTCTCTTATTTTTCTCTTTTAATTTAGCTAAATTATCAAATATACTCCTGAGGCTTAATCCCATATAATTTTAATACTAAAGTTTTATCCTTTTGTATATTTCATTCTTAAGATTTCATTAAGTTTATCAAAAAGTCATTACATCACCAAAGATCATTTTGCTTTTGCCTTTCAAAGATATAATGTGTTAAGATGAAATCATTTCATATAATTGAAATGCTACACTATATTAATTATAATTCTCAGTTTATGAATTTGAAACATAATTAATATTTTAATATTATATATTACTAAAAAAATTACGTTCAATGACAACAAATTTTTAGTCAATTATCTAACTAATTAACTTGTATATAAAAATAAATAATTAATCATAATAAGGTATTCTTTCTACTCATAATTAATCACAATCAAGAATTCTCAATTAATTATCCAGCTAATTCTATATATACATAACAATACATAATCAATCATAATTAACTATATATACATAAAATTAACAATTTATTTTACTCGATAATTTCACCCTCTACAACACATAAATTTTGACCCCCTTGATAAAAATCCTGCATCCTCCCTTGATAACCACATAGAAGAGTCTACTGATAGTATAATTGAGAATACCCGCTAGAAAGAAGGAAACAAGAAAAATGGCATCAGTTTCCTAAATATAGAGGCTACTAAAAATATTCTTCGCTCTTCATTTAAAGTTTCTATTATTCTCTTTTCCATTTTAATTAATTTTTCTTATTAAATAAGGAGAGAAAAAAACTAGATATACACTACCAAAAAATCCATAAAATCATGCCCATCTAAGCTTTGCAATATTAGCCAGTGCACTTTAAAAAACTCTTCATATCATTTTCTGAAACCAGCAACTTATTTTTCTCTATTCCATTTCAAAGTGCTTAAACTGCATTTTTCAACAAAGTATTACAAATTGAACCTGCATGGGCTTCAACCAGTTCAATTGCCAGATATAATCAGCTTCGGGAAACCATAAATCCATAGGTTTAACTATATCCAACGAGTACAGGGAGGCAAAACCAACATCCAGAGTGCAAAAATAACTAGAAAACCAACTTCTCAACTTAAGTGCCTTCTATTTGACGTATTATGCTTAATCGCTAGGATAAATATATGTTCAAGGAAGGTTATTTAAGATCAATCTCCAAGCTACTAGTTTCTTGTCCACTATGAACACCAACCTATTTACTTATCAGAAAAAGTTATGGCTTTTCCATTTCATCCAAAAGAGGAATTTGTGAAAAAGCTTGCTGCCCAAACTTTTTTAAATAACCCAAATTAAAGAACTACAAACAACAATTTATAAAACAGAAGATGCGATTTGAATTTTATGGTCAATAGCTAAAGGTGCCTGATTATGAAGTACAGGTATCCCATCACATCATCTTTTTACCTGGACTTTGATTCAATGGAGCTTCCAGAGCAGCAGGCTTCAAACTGACAAACCGAGAGACATATTTTGAAGCAACAGCCCTATTGTGAACACCTTTTGCAAGCATTGATTGATTTGATGCCATTTTGTTGATAGAAGCAGCTCCACCACCCTTATCATGTGGTAAATATGCTTCCCCATGGCTCAGTTTAATCTTTCCGGAAATATTTGGTTGTAATATGGAACCTGATATTTGCAACTGAGTGTCAACCTGACCACTGATTGAAATAAATAAGTCAGATCCCCATCGTGGAGATACCACTAGAAAGATGGGTGAAATAAGAAATTTCAGCGACGATGGGCTGGCTTCATACTGCTACTTACGCGCTTGTGTTTATTATTTGCAAATGCAGAAATAATATAGTTTTCACAGATACAGGAAATTTTAAGAACAATTATATAAATAAAACCAATATTAAAAATCAGCTGCAAGTTCGAAACAAGTTCATTTTAAAAACTCAAACATACTAAAAGTAATGCCAGCATCCTTCATTCTCAACAAGAAAAGAAGAAAAAGAATGGAATAATAAAAAGCCCAAAAAAGCCTCAAGAAAAAAATATTCATCGATTTATCCGATAGTACATTGAACACTTTTGTCAAGAGCCCCAAAGCAAGATCCCGTAAAATAAAAGGACATTCAGTTACCTCAAGACATTCTTTGCCCGTACTTCCAGGACTTCACATTTCAAGTCAATTTTGTCACCAAGAGATGCTTCACTTGTTCTAAGGGGCAGGTTCCCTTTCACTGATAGCTTTCCTCTTCTGCTTACCCTACTTTCTAATGAAATGATGCACAATCTATTTGAATTCACATGAACTGTCCCACCTACGTTTGTAAGTGGTTTACGCAGCACTGGTGAAGATACAGTTGCCCTATGAAAAGATGCAGACCCATCAACAACTGGTTGCTCGACAGTCCCTCTAACCTATTTATTCAGACATATTCATATGCATTAGTTCAGTAACTCTCAAGTAAATTAAAGTCAAGAACAAGCATTAAGTCGAAAATGACCAAGGAAAAGAAACCCAAATAACTTGATCTACCTGAAGCGTGACATCAGCATTTCCTTGAAGCCAGTTGGCATGGGGAGATAAGGCTGTCAGCAACATCATGCCCCCATCCTTAATGTCAGCATCAACCCTAACTTCGCCTGCATCCAACATATTCCAGTTTAAACCTTTAAGACCTTCTGCCAACTGGGTATCCCAAACTTCTTCATTTCTGTCCCTCGAGGTTTTCTTATCAGTGCTTTCATCTCCAGACCCACGACTCCTTTCTTTAGACCAACCAGGGTTCCACATTGCCTCATTTTTGCCAATTTCCATCTTGTCTTCTTCCAAAGTGTTAGTTTGGACCAAGGTTATCGGAACACTTCCTTGTATGTGTACATGCCCATTTTGGATAACTGGTTCAAATTTTGCATTAAACAAAAAACGGCTAGTTGAGGTCAGGGAAGCAACAACTTCTGCTCGTCCAAGATCTATACCACCAATAGCACCATCCAAGAGCCTTACTTGAACATCACATTCTGGTTTCACAATGTTTCCTCTGACATCCCCTTCCATGTGCAATATACCTTTTATTGGAGCAAATAATTGCCGCAAAGAATGAACTGCTTCAGTGGCTGAAGCTTCAATGAGCTGAACTAGTGTAGGAACTAGACTAACTGGAAAATTCAGAACAGCAAAATGTAAATTAGTTTTTGGCCCCAACAAGGTTCCATCCGCATGGATGGTGGCATTGTCCTTTTGAATGAACATTTTCTCCAGACGTAAGCCATCATCATTGCTGTATGCACCCATTGCAAGAAGACGCTGAGTTTTATAAGTTCCCCACTCCCATTCTTCCCCATGAAAGTCGAATTCTGCCTGCAGAATTATATCACAGTAAAAAGCCAAAAAATAGAATTTGTTATTTAAGAAGCTACTAATACAAGTTTCCCAGATGGTACAGTGATTTTATATATATCATCACATGGCTCCACGGGGATGGAAGGTAATTTATAAGAAGAATTATATTTGTTGAGATCTCAACCATGAAAATGAATCCAGGGAGCCCGACAAGCTGCTGAAATAGCTAAAATTAGTCCCTAAAAAACTGTCTGAATACATCTTCATAAGGTGATACTTCAAGGATTTAATATTAATACCTCCATTACCTAGCAACAAGAGTTAAGACATTGAGGGAAAAAAGAGGAGACAGAAGGGTTCCAGGGAAGGAGAAGAAGTGAAGGATAGGGAGTGGGTGATGCGATTGGGAACAAGTATTTAGTATAGTCAGGTAACAGGTAACCTACACTATAGCACAATTTTTACAACTGAGATTCAAGTGCATATGAATAATGGCAACGTGTGGCTCCTGTAGCCCTATACTTAAACTTATGGTACATGTGAATTGGTTTTAGGTAACATCTCCCAAGAAGAGCTTTTCAGAGCAATATTTACCACTGTGTCCCCATTGCCTCCACCACTAGCATCAAGATTCCCACTCCAACGACCTTTAAGCTCAGATAATCCTGGGAGATTCAAGTCTTCAAGGATAACTTCATCTGATGGAATATAATGGCCATGAATCTCCTGTAGACCATATCAGAGTTAAAAAGAAATATCAAAACATTGTTTCTAGATGATATCACTTAAAAAATCATCTGATGCCATGAACAAGTTACAAAACACAAACAAATATGGCATGTGATTTCTATTTCTTTGGCTCTCATATGTTGTATCAGAATCTGAACGTGAATATATATTTGGATGTACCGTTAGCAAGTTTTGAAGGCTTTCATCACAAAGTCCCACTGTTTGTAGACTTTGCATAAAGAGGTCCTGCAAAACAGAAAAGATAAGAGTTAACAAGTTACATGAGAAAGACCTGTAAATATCTTATAGTGAAATTTATTACAACAATTTTGGTCTACGTAAAAGTACATAGACTTTAGCCCACAATAGGAGAGTAACCAATATGGACACCAATCTTTACAACAATTGACATTTGGAATCCTAGTAAAAGTAATGAAATAAAACGAGTGCTGCCAAAAAACACAAAGCTGTGTAAAGGAGGATCTATGTGACACCCACATAACATCGGCAACGTTTTGCGATTTTAATACCTTGACATTCACAAAATATGTTCTTACAACAGACGTTCTCTAAAAGATAAAAAGCACGAATTACATAAGACATAAAAGCCAATAGGCAACCAATCTGCCACTGCAGGTTTAACGTAAGTTCAGTTCATTTCCGCAAACAAAGAGATTGTTTTCATAACCAAAAACCCAGGTTGCCATACAATGAAGTTTATTAAAAAGCCAACATTTATCCTGCATAAGGTGAAAGTGGGCAAACACGACTTAAAAATTCTATTTTCACTTGAGAGCTACCAAGAAAGCTCCCTAATGAAGTAACATATTTTCGTGGCATCTTCAAAAAGAGAAGAGCTTTACCCACACAAAGACCAAAGCATGCCAATATATTGAGTTTTTGAGTTAAATTTCCAAAATGAATTTGTATATTGTACACTCACACTTTTGCAGATGAATATTTCAATATCTTTTAGTTTATTTTATTTACATAAACTAAATATGATTTATTTACGCATTCAGTTGCTGCCAATTTTTTAGTGGAAGTTTTATACCACGCATATCTACTCCATGCAATGCTGGTTACATCCTAGTTGAACACTGAAAATTAGCTCCAGAAGATAGTAACTAAAACAATAAAATTCCTCCTAGAGTTCCCTAACCATTTTTGAAGTGATGACCAATGTCAACTTACATCCGAAAATAGAGATCCCAAAGAGAAGTGAAAGTTATAAGGTGACAATGGAATTTAGGCAAACCCTGAGGGACAACAACCATTTCAACCATTTGCCCTAAATACAAATATATAATTACCATGCATATAAAGTGACGCAATTACTTAAGTTTGGAAATAACCTTTGATCTGGATTGGACAGCAGGATCTGTACTTCGAGAAAGAAGTCTTGCAAGTGGAAGCATCTCTGCAATCTCGGCACGAGGAACTATGAGTCTCATTCTCCATCTACCCATCGATGATATCATGCTACCCAGATGACCAGCTTTAGCTCTTTCAATTAAGCTACCCTTTGCTTTTAAGTTACGGTCTCTGGTGCCAGGCAGCACATATTCACCTTGCAGTTCATACTGGCTACTGTATTGTTCTAAAACAGCTTTTTCAACAGTGATCTGGATGTAATATCAAGCATTAATCCAAGTGCATAAGTCCTTCACTTATTCTCATATTAAAATAGCAGTATTAGGATAAAAACTCAAGTCCTTCACTTATTCTCATATTAAAATAGTAGTATTAGGATAACTCTTTTGCAAGAGTGAAAATATTCGTTGTCACAAGTTCAAGAGTCACCATTTGGTTCTTTATTGTGCATCAAACGACATGTTGATGCTTAGACGGCCAACCTGTCTCGCCGTCATACAGAACCAAACCGTGGAATTAGTACTTACCACATCACCACTCCATCTGGCAGCCAAATCAAGAGCTTCACCCAGCACACCACTGAACTTTGGCCTAAGTACAGACAACACCCCGTGGCCCCTTCTTTTAGGAAAATTAAGTTGAAGTTCTGCCTGAAAGCAAATAAGATATCGAAAGATTAGTCAAAACTAAAAAGTGCGTATTCTTGGGACATAATCTTCATAAAATTAAGATTTCAAAGTCAAAAACTCAAAACCAAATAGCGGATTAAGAAGCATCGTGGTTTCCCATCCCCCCACTCACAACACCAAGTAAAGCAGGTGAAAGGGCAATCTGATCAAATGATCTCAGCATTGTACGCATGTTTGAGCCAGAAGACAAAATGCTAGAAAAAGGAAAAAATCTGAAATACGACACTTTTGATATCATACAGTATCACGACTTCTCTACAGTTTTAGAGTTGTTTGTGGTATTGTAGTATAATCCACTTCAGACCTAGGGTTTCCACAATCCTTTCCTACCAACTTTAGAAAAAGTACACTAATAAAATGAGAAAGCAAAAGGGGGACTAAGTTATATCTTAGCGACATAGTCAAGGTGGTCAACAGCAACTTACTCTTTGCAATGTTCCTCGAAGTGAAGCCACCTCCAACTCATCAAGGGGCAAATTCCGTACCTAAATGCAATGAGGTAAAAAAAATCACTTTCAGAACATTAGTCAAACACATAAAAATAAACAAATAAAAGAAAACAAGAAATACTTAAACTCACCGTTTACCAACTTTGGTGCTTTTCCTTTTTTGTTTATATTTAGAAAATTATATAAAAGGAATGTTTACGTGGCATCTGATTATCATAGTTGTTTCATGTTCAACCTCTCCTGAAATTGATATTGGTGTTGTTTAAAGCCCTAAATTGAATTTCCATAAGTTAGGGCTACGCACGCCTCCATTCCGAGTTGCAAGTCATGGGTTCGTCTCGTTGGTAACAACCTCTCTGGAAACAGGGGTAAAGCTGCATACATCAGACCCTACAAGACCCCACAATGCAGAAGCTTTGTACACTGGGCCGTCCATATTTATAAAAGGAAAACAAAAATATGCTTACTAATTTCTTGCTACCCACTTCCCATTTCGTCAGATCTGTACTTCTCTCAACTCTTCTAAGTCTTCCCCCCCTTCACAGCATCAAAATTCAAGACTTACATGCTTAGAATTTTTTTCGTTGTTTCTTTTTCCTTTTCTAACTTATGAATAGAATGATTTAAAGGATTCGGGTTTAGCAACAAGAGTAAATTCACGGTGAATGATGATTGTGGTGGCGGTGGATTATTAGGGCTTCTCCCAAATTTCTTTTTGGGTTCCCATTGGGTGAATCTATTTTCTGTTTTTGGTTGAAAAGATGAAAATCAAATTAATGTACTCAGATGTCTTTATTTTTTGTTTGGGATCAAAAAGTAACAACAATCAAGAAATAAAAAACAAGAAGAACAAACAAAAACAAGAAAATGGAAACGTTTGTAAACGGAGCCTAGGTATAAATTTGTCAGATCAGGAAGAAGAGTGGGCACCTCCAAGTCAGCAGAATGTTGTGGTTGGTAGCAAACGTTAGCCCTTAACTGGCCCTTTTGAAGAGAAAAGGACATTAACTTTCCACTTAAGTTTTCTCCATTGCTAGGCTGTAACTGTCCCAAAACTTCCAAAGAGAGACTTTCATCTGGCCTTCCTGTGGCATCCAACTGCATCACCAAAAACAATTGCAAGAAAAATGTGTTAAGGTATCACTCAACAATAAATTATGACAATGTTTTGGCCGTTTTTCCACAACCTATTCTGAAGTTTCCAAGTTTGTAATACATGAATACATTGTTAAAAAGGTAGTTCGTGAATTGAACCAGGCTGCTCTGTGTTCAAGCTAGAAGCTCAACGTCCAGACAGGGGCTGCAAGACCTATGGTCATAATCTTAATATATATAAACAAAGACCAAAATCACTTAGGATCCACAACTCCAGACAACAAAAAATCCCAATGTGATTACTTTTCCTCTTTTCCTTTCTTTTCTTTCTCACTAAAAAAATTGTTTACCCTTGACTTTCCACAGTCAAAGCTATGAAAAGAAAATCCATCCCAACTGGCGCATTATAATGTCAGGAATATTGCAATAGAACAAAGAACTTCAGAAAAGGGAAATTCAAAATCTAAAGCTGTTTGATATCAGGTTGAGGGCAAACCTTGATACATGCACGAGCGATGTTCATTTTGCCAACCAACTGGGGTGCAAGCATCAATTGGTTCAACTTAAGACCAGTTATTGAGACATCTCCAGCAAGCCCATTTGCCTCTCCAGTCTCTTTTGTTTGCACAGGTTCCATTTTCTTCTTAGGAAAATAAGATGGGTCATCATTGTTAGAAGGCTTAGTAACCTTCCCCTGAAATTTGACTCTTCCGGTTGCTTTCAAATGCATAGGTCTTAGAGAATCAAAAGGATACGAAGACACCAAGTTGAAAAATTCAAAACCACGCATACGTAAATCCATTTCAACTCCTTCAACATATATAGGCCTCGAAAGTTTCACATCATAATCTTCTCTGTTTAACAAGTATTCCTCAGGATAAGATGTTTCGACTCTGGCAGACACTTCAAAAGCAACAGATGAAGAACTAATGGTAATATACTCATGTGTGATGAGCATATCCCCTCGTGCATCACTAAAAGATCCTTCAGCTTTTGGCGCAATCCATTTAATGTCAAACCTCCTTCAGTTAAAATAAAGATAATTAGCCTCCCTCCCAGATCATCAAACAAATTTAAATCGAAATCGAAGTCAAGAAACAATGTAGATAGCAACTGGGTTTTGAGTAAAGTAAATGATAGGATCTTACGGCTTCAATAAGGATCCAGAGACTTTTGTTTCTCCATTTACTTCACCTATTGTGAAAGGCATGAAGTTAAGATAACCAGGCAAATATCGTTTCGTGATGTTATCAAAATTCAAGTTCCCTGAAAAGTTCACATCCATTGCTGTTTCGTCAACTTCACCCTAAAAATATAGAACTTTTCAGAATCGGAACAGAAGAAATAGTTAAGGTAAAGGTATTCAGCACTATGGGTTTCTCAGAATTCCAAAAAAGTGACAAAAAAATGAAAGACAATATCAGCACAGAGACCAGGAAAATGGAGCAAAATATCCCCGTTCGTGCTAAGAGCAATCAATTATCCCAACATCAGACTATCTGGAGTTCTTTACTTTCTTCCATTGCTTTTCTTATACGGTTCCGCGAGATATTGCCAGTAATTTTTTTTGAATTAAATAAGCAATATATCCCAATTTATATCATAAAGGTGGTCAAGTCACTGCAGCAAAAAGGGATTCGGCAGATGGAGGTCAAAGAAAACTCATGTGAACTCCATAAAAGAAGATATAAAATAAGGAACTTTAACTATTGTTTACAAACTCTAACATCTGAATATCAGAAATTAATGGATGACGCTCGGTATTCTGGGACAGGACTCAATAAAACATTTGTTATCACGAAATATTCCTGTAGGATGGAAGGTATTCCAACTAATTGTAGCTTCCACATCAATAAAATGTGTATAAGTTGAGGAAGATGCCGAAACGAAAAGCCAATATATATTAGCAGTAGAGATAATAATCAATTAGCTGCACAACAAGATTATCCTAAAAAAAGCAAAACAAATACGTGCACAACAAGCCAGAGAATAGATACTACAAAATGAGATGCGGTACCTCAGGGCAAATCCATGCATTCCCAGCCCCACGAATTTCTCCACCGTCAACCAGGCTAGCTCTAATTCCATACAAGTCCGCAACCTGGCACAAGCGAGTGATTCAAAAAGGGTTACCATTCCAAAACCAAAAGGAACATAAACTCTTATCCTTAAAATGCGCAAATTTCATAAGATATCTTACACAATTATCAGTATTGAACGTGAAATTAGCAGAAATGTACGAAAACGGGATACGGTCAATTGCTGCCACTGCACCAGCATCTTTACTTCTCAAAATAGCCTCATATGCAGCTGACACAGGGCGCTGGGAAACTGACTGAGATATCTTCCTTGAGACCAGCCCACTCCCAACAAACACAGGAGCATCTAATGGCCCTTGGCAATTGAACACTGCAGTCACTGAACCAGCTAACTGCAAAAAATGGAAGAAACAACATGAAGTAAATATTGAAAACTCAAGTAGTTGAGCTTCCTACAACCTAATTGCTTTTACATAATATTTCGACTCTCATAAAATCGGAGGTTTCCTTTAAAAAAAAATGAAAACTCACTTTGTAATTAGGATACAAATTCCTATTAGCTTACTGAACCTATTTGGCAGCTTGAGCAGAGATAGCCTGGAATCAGTGATGTTACGGTAATGAAAATGAAAACTTGGCTAGACATTAACAAAATTGAGAGAGAAGCAACCCCAATAAGTAAGTAAAGAAGGAAACCTTCAAAGAAGTTGTCCCGTTAATTCAATCTAAAGAAAGCCAGAGACCCAACACCTTAAAAGCCAAAACATAAAACAACACATTTTTCTTTTCTTTTTGGTTTTTGGTGAATTTTCACAACTTACATAAACCCAGAAACGAAAAGGTAAAACTTTCACTCCTGCAATTCAATCAAATCCCAATACATGGTTCAAAAGTCTAAATTTTGAGGTTGAATATATGAAATTGCAACTAATGGGAAAGAAGTAAATCTAGACACCCGATGGATGATTCCTAAAAAGATGGACTTTGAGTTACAAAAAGAAATTAAAAAAATAAGGGCGAGTACTGATAGATTATACAATAACTTGCAATTGCATTATAGACAAAACAAAATGCATACCGGGAATAACAAGGGTTTCATCTTAAAAGTTTTCATCAGGGCATTTACTTCCACACAAGGAACCTGGAAAAGATAATAATAAATGGTCAGAAGACAAACAGAAGAAAGTAAACAATATAAAGAAACCATTGTAACGTAAAATATAGGTTTTCCTAGTAAGGTAGAATTGATATGGCACCTCCATCTCAACCCTAAATCCTCAATACTTAGCTACGAGACACTTCTAATCCATCAAGTTTACTATTTTTAAGATCACAAATATGCTCGAGTGTTTGGAACAAGCCTCCCAAGAGAACCTCTGCACCCATGGAAATGATAGCCACTATCTAGAGCTGTTTACATACAATGAGAGGATTCATCTAACCAAAGGTTCAAATTTTCTAACATAATTGACAAATCATGTTTCAAGTGACAACTTTAAACAGAGGGTGCTTTCATGCAGCACTTGATTCAAGTTCCAAAAGGGATACGGTTATATAATTACTGAGTTTGCAAATTTTTATAAGTGAAGAGGTAGAGACGATATCTACAAGTAAATATGTTCGATAAACATAGACTTGCTTCAAGGTGCATCGAACAATTCAATTCCTTTCATTTTTTCAAGGTATACTTTCTTCAAGCAATAAAATATTTTAAGGAAAAGAATTACCTCTGCCACACAAGAAATATGAAATAGTTTTGCAGATGAGATTTAATGCATGGGCGTAATAACAGAAACGAAAGAGACCAGGGCAACTACTCAGAAAATACCATACCTGACACATAAGGTGAAACTCTCCTTCATCTGGATTAATACCAAAATCCCCAGAAGCTTCTACAGGAACATTACCGAACCAGCCACTCGTATTATGTAAAAAAATACGTTGACCGCGGAAACACAAACTTGCAGATGTCTCCTGCACAGAATGAAAGCAAAGTAGTCCAGTAAAACATCCCAAATGGCTGCAGGCATCAATATGAAACACTCAAGCTTACAAGGAATCAGGATTGCAGTAAAACGGCAAAAATATCTTTATTCTCAAACAGTAAGGTAAAGAATAATACAAGGGCAATGAAATGTTAATAATCACAAAGGGAATGACGAGAGTACATTGGCACATTTGCCTGAGCCTGCACAAATTGGGGGTTCCATATATGATTGATCGGCAGCTAATACCGTGGCAAAATAACTAGATTTTGTTGCCTTAAAAAACACTTAAAAGCAATAAAGTACAGGACATATGTCCAATGAATTAATCTTGCACGTTAAAAATATTTATACATCTAACTTCCAAATATAATTATCATCAGAAAATAGAATCACTATACACATCAAATCAACAGAAATCTGATCCAACTACTAAAAGGTTAGTTCTGAAAGTATCAAAAGGTACATAGTACTATACGACCATTAGATACAGTTTCAATAATGTAATGCAACACGCCTAACCATATTCCACGGGCTTAAGCCATTGACATCCCTTGCATGTTTCCACTTTTTAAAATTGACCATCAAGATCATTTTAACCATATTCCTCTCATGCTCCATTGGCATACACAATCCATAAGACGCCATGGTACATTAAATAAGGATCTTCATAAGAAAAAGAGCAAATTTGTGTCTATATATAATATATATGTACAATTACATATATACATACATACATGTGCATATAAATAGAGAGAGAGAGAGAGAGAGAGACTCAAACTTACAGAAAAACATGATGGAGCATCCAAGATTTGAAAGGCCAAACCTGTAACATCAAGCTGTCCGTGGAGACTAGGAAAGGTCTCACCTTTTGACATACATATGTGGACCTGACCATGCATATAATACGTATTTAGAAACAAAAAAGAAAATAATTAATCGTAATTATAGACTAACAATAACAAAGACCATGAAATTGTAAAATGGGCTTGGAAAACTTACTTTATACAATAAGTTAGGGTGTTTTGGTCTTTGGGTGGCCTTTGACAAAGGCTTTTGCTTAACCTAGTAGAGAAACTGCTACATCCATGGTTCTAGTAATTCTTGTCAGGTTCTATCCTGTTGTAAGCATTAGTAGACAGTGTAGGATACAGTTGGTTTGGTTTGTAGCAGTGTATACATTGAAGGCTCAATTTCTTGAAAAGCTACTAAGACGTCCTATATGATCGTATGACAAAATATTTACTTCAATGGAGGATTATTAAGTGGTTAGATAGAGATTCTGCAGCCATGTTTGACCAGCTATGGGAGTTTGTGCCACAACCTGGCCCATGGGTCTTAGAGTTGTCAATGCAAATAAAGATTAGGGTCTCTCTACAAAAAATTTCAATAGGAGAACCCAGGAAGGCCAGGACCAAATTCCTAATTCATATAAAAATACACCTTCCCAGTGCCCCCAAACTGATGAAGCACTCAGCATCAATTATTATACATAGAATATATGCCTTTGTTTCTACTCCAAAGTTACTTTCATGATCTGAAAACCCCACCCCAACAGAAACAATTTATTACAGAGCATGTTACACCCCTTTGATTATAACCGATATGAATTCAACAAAAATTATATGGCGTTCCCCAGCTCACCATACTAAACTAAGAGGGTGAAAGTCCTTACGGCCACAGGAACTTATCCCGTATAAAACCAAAAAGAGAAAGCTTCATCTCCTCTTTCATATGAAGGCCTTTGAAAATGTATGCTCCAGTCACAGAACCATACAGCATAACAAGAGGGTCTTTGAGTCCATGTTTTTTAAAAAGCTCCTTTTTTGCAAAGTGGAAAATTTCTCTTTTGATGCACTCAAACTATCTTATTCAGAACACATGAAGCCAGCAACTTTTCCACAATGCCCCTTACTCCACAACTAGTTCCAAGGGAACACTCACTATCCAAATCACTCCAAAACTGAAAATTTTCACCAGTAGACTTCCTAATGCAGAACGTCTTTGGAATCCTTGCCTCCATTTAGCGATCTACTCCTTCCTTTCTTTCCTTTCCTTTCCTTTCCCACATTAATATTCTTGCTCACAAATCTCCATAAGACATGCCCAAATCATCTCACCCGCTCTCTTATCTTCAGTTGTAGTTACTCCTAAACTTACACATATCTCCTATCCTAGCATTGCATTGTAAATTCTACAGTCAAAACTTGAAAATGTGCGTATACACAGTAAAATGCACATCAGGCATCGACAGAATGCACAAACACTCACACACGCACACACATAGAGAGAGAGAAAGAGAGGGAAGAACACCTGTTTCTTAAGATAAAAAGCTAATTTTGCACAAACAGTTGTCTTTCCAACACCTTGTAGCCCAGCTAATAAGATTACTGTAGGGCCAGACTTTGCAAAAACAAGATCAGAAACTTCTCCACCCATCAGTTTCACAAGTTCATCACTTACAATCTGCATCGCAAGGTAAATATTTCAAATTCATGAACTTAACTATAATACCAATTAAGATACTCCTTTTTCATAAGCTTTACTTGCTATTAACGTAAAATCTCCATTCACAGTGACTAAAATCTAGCGACTAACAACAAAGGTACCGATGCACCACACACTTAAAAGTAGGTTATCATGGTTACTTACAAGCCAAGTTCCACTTTTGAAACCGAACCCGAACTTATAAATAAAGCACATCCCAGTGCAACCCAATAACTTAAGCAAGCAATTTTTAAGCAAAAAAAGAGAAGACATGGTTTAGAAAACAGAAAAGAAGGCACACATTTCATTGAAGATTTAACTAACCATTAACCATATTAAACAAAAAACTTATAGCCCCTACATCCTCAACAATGTAGGAAGTTTACAGGTTACTCATTAAATAGTGAAATATAGCAGATAGCCTCAAAGATTAGTTTATGCTTATTTTCAAGCCAGTGGCCTAACTTATGGGAAGGTCACCAGATGGAAAATAATTTCACACTACGAAACATCAGAAGAACTCATGCAGAAATAATCATCCCTCTACTGTTCCATAAGTATATAAACTTAGTAATATGTATCTTATTTGAGTGCCATATAACTGTCAGAATTGATTCCTTATCAAGGTTTCATTGGCTTGAATAGACTAGACCTTAACCAATTGCTGATCTGGCCTCACTCCACGAATCAAGCCGACTCCAACAGCTTGTTCGCTTACTGCTTGCACAAACCTTCTTACAACAGGAAGGCTTACCTGTAATAAGTATAACCAATTAGAGATAAAAAACTTGTTATTTTGATATCATTAATTGCCTCAAATCTTTTTCCATTAATCTTTAAGCTCACTTACGTCTGCTTCTAAAAGAGCTCTCCTAATGTCTCGCATAGGTTCCACAATATTCTCTTTGGTCAAGACCTCTGCATCAAAAGGACAATTTAAAAAGACAGTTGGTCAAAAGGAAAATGATGCTATAGCCATTTCAGCAGAAAAGAGACTCATGACAAACATGCCGACAAAGTTTGGGGCTCAGGGTAAAACATACAGAAGTTTGGAGCCCATTGCAGAGTTTTAGTCAGGTAAGAGCAATTATACCTACACTACTTGAAAGTATACAATTCCGCCTATTCCAATGCCGTATAGTTTTTTATTTACAACATTAAACCAACCATGCTCTAAGTTTACTAACATATCCAAGTAAAATCCGTTCGACTCCAAAAAACATAAACTTTCTGGTCTTGCTTTCATGCTCTAGGCCAATCAAGGGAAAGAGTTTAGATCTATTACAAGATTGTAGGCGTCACCTTTACATATATAATTCCAAATAGAGACTGGAAAAAAGTAGTAGTATAAAGAAAAAGCAACCTTCTCCCTTGAGCTTGTTCCATGCCGCTTCAAGCCCACTAGTGAGCTGACCGAACATCTCTGCCCTCACACGCATATCTCTTCGAAATGTTTTAACACTCTTAGAATTAACAAAACCCCATATCTGTCTCTGTGAGTAGAAAGGGAAGAAGACCTTAAGACATCAAAGAAATGAATTGAAATTTGCATGCACAAACTTTGTACCATTTCACCAAGAGCTTATCCTCAAAAAAATGTAATCTCTCAGTCCATATTTGATAACCTGACAAAATATTTTTGGAAGTCCCAAATTATAGTTCAGTTTCCTAATTGAGAAGGAAATTAAAAAGAGCATTTTACTAACACTAATGCGCACGAGCATCCATAAATACAACTTTCCACGTTCTCAATGAAGGGCATACTAGGAAAATAATTAATTACGCTTATTGATGAAACGTCACCAATTATTCTTTCTTAATCTGTATGAAAAAACTAATCAGGCCATCAAATAGGAATAGAGGTATATCTTAAGGAAGATATAAGTGAAATGATAACCTGACAAAATGTTTAAAGTAGTTATTTAAACAGATAAGAAGATAATAAATAACGTAATGTCTTGCTCTAAACATCTTAAAAAGTAGCATCATAATACATTATCTTTCTTCTTTTAGGATATAATAATAATAATAATAATAATAATAATAATAATAATAATAATAATTCTCAGTATAGCCAATTAAGCACCGCTGAAAAAGATTTAGGGCCAGTTTGGTACTGTTTGTTACAACCTGCTTTTGCTTTTTTTTGTTTCCTTAACCTTGTAGCCCAATTTGTTTGATAAACGTTGAAACCCCTGTTTTTAATAATCAACTTCAGCTTTTTCCGAGGGTGTTTTTAAAAACAGTGGTGTTTTCAAACTAGGCAATAAGAGTGGTGTGGTGAGGGGGTTAATTCAGGAGACTTACAGAGAAGGATGAATAAGTGGAAGAGAAGGAAATGGAGAGAGAAGAGGCTCTGCCAGTCCATGAAGAGCTCAATCCCCATTGATTTGAACAAGTGAGACTGGTTTTGTTAGGGAGACATAGTGAAGAAGAAGAAGAAGAAGAAGAAGAAGAAGAAGAATGAGTTGCAGAGAAGCAGCAACGAGAAGATGTAGCTGATGTGGCAGCTTCCATCTCTGCTCTCTCTCTCTCTCCTTCTCTCTCTCTCGGAGAGAGATTATTGCAGAAGGATTGGTTGTTTGGATAGGATTTCTATCCGATTGTGAAAACCGCTTGTTGCTTGTACGGACAACTTCACTGCACTTCGTTTTGTATCTATTATTGTATTAGTAATAACAATTGCACCAGATTATATAAAATGTATGTTTTATCGATTTTAAATATTTAATTTAGATATTCTGTAAAAAAAGTATTTGCAGTAGATTATCTATTCTATTATCTAAAATAGATGGTTATCTAAATTTTAGCTTTTTAGAGAGAGATATATCTAAATTTAAATATCCAATTTTCTCTCTCATCTATTTTACATTTCCTTTTCCTCTCTCTTTTCTATCGCCCCCTCGTGTATATATATGTAAATATTATATATAAATAAATATATTTATAAATATAAATATTATATATATTATATAGATAATTGTATTTTAGATAATCTGCTGCAGGGAGAAACTGTATTTTAGATAATCTGCTGTAGGGAGTAGTTGAATAGACAATCTGTAAAATAGAAATGATGGATTTCATGCTGTAAAATAGATAATCTATTTAGATAAGCT
>MKEJ01060947.1:0-18005 GCA_001753735.1 Embelia ribes
TCATAAGACCACTGGGCCAACCCCTTGTGGTTACAATTATTGATATATTTCCCGCCCACGGAATGGACAAAAAAGATAAAAATGACTGCTGATACAGAAACATCCTTTTCTTTGTTCGACCGATTAGAGAAGGTGAGAGACATACAAGACTGATTAGAAAGCAACTAGATCAGAGATGACAAGGGACGGATATGCTAGAGTTTGTGAATATGCTGATCAACAAGATTCAACTTTCAATATAGTGAATCCAAGAAAAGTAAACATGCAAAAGACAAACTTGTAATTACCGAACTACAGCTCACTGGTTAGATGAATGAACACTTAAGTATTTCTTCCTTGCGTCGTTCAGTGGCTCAACAGGATAAATGCCCTTTTGAAATCATCCAAAAAGCACAAGTATGAGCCATATATGCATACCAGCATAGGAGGGGTTGGGGTGAGAACAATTATTTGACAAAAAATTAAGAGTTATCATGGAGGAACACCGAGCAGGAAATACAGGAAGCCATCAGCATGAATGGGATAAAAAAGAATCAACCCGACATAAATTATGATTCCTAAAATTATCCACTGTAGGATTGAAAAGAAGCTACAACTAAAAGGTACCAAAATTTCCCCCAATACTGGGAAAAGAACATAAATGGCCAACAGCAGATAAAGTGAGCACATACACCTCACTTTCTCATTGGCGCAAATTAAAAAATGACCAAAAATTTTTCTCATCAGACTTCTATTGAGAACTAGAATCATCAGCACCGGCCAGTTTCCTCCTCTGTTGATGCTCTGCAACTTTATAATCTACTACTTCTCTGAATAAATTCGGATCAAGCACGCAATTCTCGCTCCCGTAAACAGCAGCTTGAACGCTTGCCATCAGCTTAGCTATCTCTCTCCCTGAAAACCCTTCAGTCTTGGATGCAGCTTCCTTAATAATATCATCGGTCAAGCCTTTGATCTCTATTTTCTGCTGATGTTTCTTGAACAAGTTAGAGAACAAGCCTGGTTTTCTAGCCCCAGCTTGAGCTATGTATTTGTCCAAGTAGAGTTTTAGTAGCTTGGATCTTTCTTCTTCACCAGGCAAAGGGAACTCCAGGACTTCGTCGATTCGGTCTGCCACAGCCGAGTCCAGGTCACCAGGGCGATTTGTGGCAAGAGCGAGGACAATGTCCTTAGACTGATCACCTGTTCGGAAAAGGAGGGCATTGAGTGCACTCCTTTGAGCTTCACTCATGTATGTCTTGTTTCGCCTGAAACAAGAGGGGAAAAAAAGAGGGGAAATCTGTCATTTTTGAAGCCATACCTGACATAGAAACAAGAGGGGAAAAAAAGTTATCCAGAAGAAAATTAAGCAATGGCTGCACCAAGCCCAACAAGTGCAAAGGAAAATCTTGGATTTATTACCTACAACTTTCCCTCTTGATAATCAACAAATTTACAAATCTAGATAACCATTTGGGGAAAGACTTCGACGGAGTTGATACCTAGTTTATGCTAAGACAGAACATGTGCATCTCCTATTATTTGGCACGACCATCTTGAGCAGATTGAAAAGGATTGGGCATAATTACTTGATTGTGTAGACCATTGATTCAGAGGAAAACTATATAACTAGAAATAATATCTCTAAATAAACATTCTTGGATATCTCTATGTATCAAGGTAACAGGATTGCCACTTACTCGCACAAAAATGCATCTGCTTCATCGATGAAAAGCAACAGACCTCTCTTCGACTTCTTGGACCAATCAAACAACTGGTGTATCTTGGTAACGGCCTGTGATCCCAATGGGGCAACATCTCCACCTGTCATCAACGCATAATCTAGCCCCTGATAAGATAACAAACAAATTATCAAAACCGTAGACAAAGATGGTAAATATATCTGCACAAACTATTTTATTCAATTACGTTTTCATATAGAAATATAGTCCACAATTATGTACCAGGCACCTGTAACACACGCGTGCACAGGCACACCCACGCTCACATACAGACAGAGGGAAAAGGGGGGGATTGCTTACTGATTTGCGTGCTAACTCTCTTGCAGCCATTGTCTTCCCTGTCCCAGGAGGCCCATAAAAGAGCATGTTTCTGAAGGGTGCTGAATGAGATTTTGTATTGGCAGTTGCACTAGCTAGCTGTTGAATACGTTTCTGAAGGGAAGGGTTTAAGATTACATCTCCAAAACCATTTCCATTACTTGCTGAAGCTAATTTGTCCCCTTTACTTGAAAGTGTGCTCAAACCACGAGAAAATAATCTAGACCAAGGATATTTGCCTCGAGATGATTCCCTTATCAGTGAAGGTTGTCCTAATATCCTGTCCACATAGCTCCAAAGCACCCTTGCACCTTCTCTGCGGCAACAGAACATAAAAAAAGTGAGCTACATGTATACATATTGGACATACAATTAACAAGAAAAAATTAAAAACCAGTCTCACGAACAAATTATTTTCATTATTTTAAGGTCATAGACAAAAACCCTCGTCCGGAGCAAATGGACATGTATTTCTCAAACTCTTTCGGTAGTAATATCTTACAACTATTTGATGTAATTTGGAGTTCGTAAGGTAGACCGCCTTCTAAGTTAAGTTTAGACAAATAAATATTAAATATACCTTCGTGTATACTATTTTACAATTTTTTTTATATATATTTCAATGAAAAAACACCTTGTTGTGTAAACCCCTGCAGCAAGAGCTGTCACTCCTCCAACAGCCACAACCAGCTTATTTTGATCGGTTAATATCGCCCGAAGACCCCCTGCAAAACATAGTCAGCTCTCCCCATCAAGCAATATTCTTTAAAGTCATAACAAATAGAATCTTCTTTTATTGGACATGCCAAAAGCCACAAGGGTCTTCCATGCTTCCTCTTGGCAAAGCATCAAGATGACGAGTGTTCATTGCATAAAACAATACAAGCAATTCGACACCCTAAATTAGATCTGAACCTGATAGGCCAATCGAAAAACAATACCTCCAATATGTTCGAAAGTAGTATTTATGGCAGCAACCCATTTTTCTCTCTCAGCGTTTGCGCGTTCAACCAGCATACGCCTGTTAACCTCTTCAGCAAGCTTTGCTTCATGGGCCCTTCCTTCTGCTTCTGCCATGGCCTTCACCCGTATTGTTTCACGTTCAATCTCAGCTTTCTCCCTCTCTGTTTGACGACGCTGTGCTTGAATCTGTTCTTCAGTTGCTCTTCTGGCTTGTTCTTGCCTAATTGAAGATTCCTCTTGCATTTTAACAAGTTCTTGATTTCTTGATCTATGATGCTCATTTTCTGCCTGAAAAAGAACTTGAGAGATCCAATTCATATGCTACACTTGAACAAGCCTCAGAGAAAAAACTGATTGCAACAGTCTTATGAAAATTAAATAATCAATGCAATAAAAAGATATAATCATGCACACCTGCATTCTCTTTCTTGCTAATTCATCCTCATAGCGAGCCATCTGAGATTTGATTTGTGCCTGTTGCTGAGCCAGCTTCTTCTGTTCATCATAAATAACCCTTTGTCTCTCCTGCCAAAACAGTACACAAATGAAACTTTTTAGGTGTCCAAGGCATGTCCATATGAGTGTGTGTTTGGTTAGGTGTTCAGCTTTCAGTTTCTGGAATCTGGTTTTTAAATCTTTTTTTTTTGGCTGGGTTTCTGTTTAAGAAAACATGTTTGGTGCAAGATTTGTAAAACTAAACTGGGAATATATTTTCCCTGAAATGTGTATTTATGCCTACTTTAATAAGAAAAATAAAAGAGATGTTTGAAAGTGACAGAGGACCTTGGGGAGGTAGTGGAAAAGAGAATTTTTATACCAAACAAGTTTTTGGTCCTTAAACATTGAAAACTGAAAATAGAAGATATACAAACAGGCCATTGTTTTTTTAACAAAATAATCTTTCCAGATGATTAAATTCATCAGGTGCAGTATTTTGATATTTTATAGCACAAACCATTACAGAGACCAAGAAATTGCAAAAGACCAGTCTTCTGTTCGTCTTTAGACATCCAAGGAGATGATATCAGGATATGAATATGGAACCATAACTCTCAAAATAACCCATTTTGAGACTACATATCAGGGTAATGTGCTGAAGTCAACGAGTCAAAGATCTGGACTTTCTTACTGATCGTGCTTCAATTTAGTTTTAATAGACCAAATAATTCATATGGCTAGAAGTAGACGTCTTAAAGAAAAGAATAAAGAAATCAAGGCCTAACATGTTCGGTGCTATAGCTGCAACCAATGCAGAGACGCAACTATACGTAATGTCTTCAAATTCACCAGAGCTGGAATGCCTACTGGAAATGGGCTCGATTAGCACTTAGAAAAGTCAGATCAATATAATAGCATACCACCAGTCCACCACTACATTACATGAAAAGGCATAATATGTTGAAGCACTGATTAAAGGCCGCTCAAAAAGTAGAACAAATTGGACGAAAATCATAGCTACATTGCATGCAAAGTCATAGTTTCACCTCTATCTAACTGAAATTCTTAAAACCATTCTTCTCAGCTCCAGTCCCGAAACAAAAAACAAAGGAAAAAGGCAGAGATTCAGGTTTTTTGTATTAAACAAGGCACAAAACTGCCATGCATTGACAGAATCCCACACAATCTGACTACCAAGGAAGCATGTCACTAACATTAAAGCTAATCTTCTCCTTCCAATCATAACATATAAATCTGAATGAGTCCCAATCATCTATTCCGACAGAAAAAAAGCTGATCAAACTTAATTCCTCCTAATTTTAATCAGTATCCACACAATACCATGAATCAGTAAATACAAAGAGACAAAAATAACATGCTGCAGGGAATAAATTAATCATACAGTTTCTGCTTGAGATTGCATTGCTTTGTACTCCGCTGCTTTCACACTCAACTCTGTCTGTCTTGTCTCTTCTTGCTTGTTTATCACCTCGAACACCTAAATCATTATCAACCCAACCCACTATTAGTTAGCTTCCAAAGATTCAAAATTTGCAAACCCCTCAAAGGTAAAATATACATCAAACGAAATGTTTAAACTCCAATCAGGGATAGAGCTAAAAGTTTCATAGCGTTCACGGCCCCACCCCCCAGACAAATAAAAAAAATATTTACAAAAACACACTTGATATCCTAAAATTAAGCAAAAATAAATTACATATGGTGTTTCAGCACCCCTCCCCCCAACAAAATAATCGACGTTCAGCCCTCCCCATTTCTGATTTCTACCTTTGCCCCTGACTATAATCACCATTATATCTTCTTAGTAAGAAATTGAACAACCAACTCCAGAACAAAAAATAGTTTCTTTATAAAACCAACATTATGTTAGAACCTAGGATTTTCCCACAAAGAAAAATTGCACATTATTTACTTGATGTTCATCGTGGGTATTACAAAATTTACAGGAATTATTAGTGAAAAAAATTAAAAGGGTTTTCTCATAAAAGCTAGAAATCAAAAATGAAAAAAAAGGCCGAAAATGAAAACCTTTTTGGCATAAGAAGAGGTGGTAATCTCTCTAAGAGCCTTTGCACCCCTCTCGAGCGCCTCGGGATCAAACCCTGCAGAGGTAGTTCTGGGATTATCATTTCTGACACGTGGCGCCTCCGCCTCAGCCTCCGGGGGAGCAGATTCCGGTGAAGCTTGGGCAGGAGCCGAAGGAGAAGATGAGAAGGGAGAGAAGCTGAAGGGTCCAGCAGATGGAGCTTTCGCCATTTTTAACCACTGTGCAAGTGATTGAAAAAAACCCTAACTAAGCTAATTGAGCTGCAAAGGGCTTTAATAGTGGGGAGAGGGAATGCATGTCTTGGAGGAGAAGCCAGAGAGAGAGAGAGAGAGAGAGAGAGAGATGGGTGAACTGCCGGAGACAGTGAGAGTGAGGCGCTGCTGCTAGTACTTTGTGACAGACTGGCACGTGGCGAGCACGGATTATTCATGCTGGATTGTTACTAATTTGTATTATTGTATGCACACACACACACACACACACATATATATATATACATGGCCAATATCTTATTTCAAAATAAAGAAATCATTAAGATTTGCTAACTTAAAAATAGTATTGGAGTTAAATATTGGTATTGTTCAAGTGAATAAATGTAGCAAATTCCCTTTTATTTAAGAGGAATGATTAGTTCTAGTTATATTGATGTATGCTTTCAAATTTAATTTTAACATTCAATTTAAATATACTTATAATATTATCTGAGGAACAACTATAATATATACAATTTAAAAATTCCAATCGAGAAGAGGAGATGTACCCAACGGAAGTAATATATGCAGTTTAGCAAATTTGAACCATCCATTTTTAAATGTGTTGGTCGCATTAAAAAGATAAACCCCCACAAAATTTAATTTAAAAAATCTATTTAATTCTAGACATTTATTTCAAAATAAATAGCTCATTAAATCCCCAACAATCAACAAACAGACCCCCGGGTCCATTTCAATAATCCATAACAATAGGGCTTTAATAAACACTTAATTGTGCCCTCTCAATCCTCATGATGTTTTTTCCCACTTTATTCCAGTTTTCAATTAGATCCAATAATTTTGACTTAAACATAGTACTTCATATCAAGACTATTAGATTTATCTAAAACCACACATATTATTAATCTAAAAATTGCTTATATATAAATTCTTGATTGATAGTGGATAGAAATTCTGTGCAAGGATTCACAAGGGTTGTTTAGATGCATGGTACATGCGAATTCAACATGCAAAACCAACTAAAGAAAGTATAAAAAAACGTGCCAAGCATCTAACTATCGTCTGTATTTGACTATTTACACCGGCGATGGAAGTAAACTTTAATCTATTACATATTCTAATAAATTGCAAAAAAAGAGAAAAAGGAATCTTAACTAAAGAAGAAAGTTGACTAGGCATGCATTCACCTAAATATGCTATTTTCTGCGTAATTATCAAATAAGATAGATTTACCTGATGATTAGTACCAATTGACAATGTGTTGGACTTTTTGCTTAACTGAAGAGTAATAGTGTAGAAAATTTATTCACAGCTGTGCTAGTAAGTTTAGAAAAAAAATTTCATTCAAGGTGCAAAACAATGACAAACACAAATCACTGTAATATTTCCAATATTTATTGGGACTTTGGTTTACCAGGACTACAAATCTTCTACAGTAAAGCGATATCTCTACTGACATTTTTTAGCGCAAGAACTTCTTTATCGAACGTAAAAATACGAACCGTGAAATGTTAGTCAAGTGAAGTTCCCGGGTACCCATGATTTTTGCCAAGATTTAAGAACCTGCGTAAAGGTGGCGAAACTGCAGACAGCCCCTTGGTAATTTGTATACTTCAAACAAGGATTGCGCATGCATTTGGAAACCTTGCATCTAGCTCTGAGCTTCCAATTAGGCGAAAATAACAAATAAAAACAAGCGTCCAAATACGTACGAACTTTTAATAAATAAAATCACACCTGCTATTCCCAAAATATTCCAAATACTTTTTCCAGATGGAACAACATTTACTGAAATCTCCAAAGCAAATGTCAAAGTTTTTTTCTAGATCATACAAAGTTATTACTTCCTATACTCCAAACCCTGCCTTGAAATACTACTAACCCTTGCTCAAACGAAAAAGGAAAAGCAGATCTCAGCTCAACTAGTCCAGAAGAATATACAAAAACCATGAAATAAGAATCATTCACACTTGCACCAAAAAGGTTTGTTTCAAAAACACCAATTATCACATAGGTATCTCACCAGGCAAATAAGACTGAGATGCACCCTCAACTTGATTCTTCTTCCTCCGTAAAATGCCGCTTAGGCTAGGCAAGAGCACCTTCTTCGAAAGAAAAGTCTTCTGCTTTTCCAACTTTTTGGCTACCACAGCTTTCTCCGGAAGAAAAACCTGCTTCTGGGCTCGCTGTTGATGTGGCGACGACTCTGACGCCATTGCTCTCTCCGCAAGTATCCGGGAAGCAGCTTCTGCACCCTTCTTCTGCTCCCGCTCGTGCCACCTCCTCAGCTCTCCCTCCACAGCCTTCTTAGCTGCCTCCGCCATCTCAGCCTTCCTCAAAGCTTCCCGAGTAGCAGCTTTCATGTCATTGATCTCCTTCAGAGTCACTTCCAGCTTTTTAGCTGCTTCGTTCTCACTAGCTTTAACCGCATCAACTTGAGCCATAGCCGCAGCCACTTTCATCTCCGCCAACATATTCGACTCCTCAACTCTTCGGCTCAAAGCCTCAAACTCCTCTCTCGAGATCGTGATTTTCGCACCAGATTCTGAAGTCGATGCACGAGCAGCGTCTGTCCTTTCGGATAAGTCCTTAATCAGATCGAGTGCCCTCTTTTCAGCAACCTTAGCTTCTTCCGCTTCTTCCAAAGCAAATTGTAGGTGTTTCTCAGCTTCTTCCAAAGCTATTCTCGCAGCTCCCGCTTCGTTCTTCAACTCTTCTGCTTTCTTCTTCATCTCTTCAGCTCCCGATCTCGCGTTCTCACTTTCCAACAACAGTTGGTGTAGTGTTGAAATCATTTCTTCGGAAGCACCTTTGGCTTTGGACTCTTCAGTAACAGCTGCTTCGAGGTCAGATTTCGTTTTCCGAAGCTTAACATTAAGATTCCCAGCTAGAGACTCCGTTTCCGCCTCCTTCTCTTTTAATTCATTGTGCTCTCTCTTCACATTCTCGAGCTCTATCTTCAAAGACTCAATAAAGCCTTGAAGTGAACTTTTTTCTTCGACAACTTTTTGAAGTGACTCTTTGGCCCCGTCTAGTTCTATGGTTACGGTCTTCACAGAATCTAAATCAGACGCCTTTGCATTTTCCATCTCTTTTTGTAAGGCACCCACCTCGGTCACCATCTCGGTTAACTGAGCCTCGAGATTTTTAGCAATCTCAGGATCGAATTCTTTCTTCAAAGCAATCACCTTTTTTGCGGACTCTTCGAGGATAGCTTTATACGACTGTTTCTGAACATCTTTCTCGGCAAATATCTTGGCATGCTCTTGTTGGGCCTGCATAGTCGCAAGCTTCACCTGCGGGTAATGAAATCAAGCTGCAGACGTAAGACTTTTTACTAACCGCATAAAAGCTACCTTAAGGCTAACAGATATACATGTAAATACCATAATTACATATGTTAATTACAATTTCGTAGCAAATAGTAAGGAGAATTCCCATTTTGAAAAGGTTAAACAATTCAGGAAAATGTAACATGACAAATAATGCGCATTCGATTAATTTGGAACTTAGATTGCGATTTCGGACTCTCGTATGTCTTGAGTTTGCTTAACTTTACAGGTTACGCGGTTTTAATAATACATCCATACAAGCTTGAATACTCATAAAAAAATATCATACAAAATGATGCGGCATGAATTTACGGGCTCATTGAGAAGAATACCCTCAGTAAATTGCTACACAATTCAATAAACCCCAGTGCCACATCATGCTGGTAGCATTTCCGAAAGAAAATTTATGATCGATTGACTGTTCGATTAAGAAAATTTTAGAACTTCAATCTAAATTTAGCTCATTTCCACATTGGATACGGTTTTATGATCCATAAACGAAATTTTTGAAAGCATGTTCACCTGCCCAATGGACTCCTGAACGGCACTAATCTCTTTGGAAATCTCTCCAGCTTTCTCCATATTGGCTTTGGCCGCATCCTCAGCTTCACCGACTTGCTTAAAAGCAGCGGCTTTTGCATCGACAATTGCATCTCGATCTTTACGAATTTGCCTCAGCAACTGTTTAGCAGCATCGAGTTCAGCAAGCGCACCCACGTACTCTTCTCTTCTACTCAAGTCTTGTATTCGGGAACCATTGATAGGACTGCCACTGGTTGCTTCTTCGAGCTGGTTCACCTGATATTTTGCAGCTTCTGTGGCCTTGATTGCCAGTTCCTTTGACTCGTTTAAGTATTTAAGCGACTCGGTCAGATCCTCAACCGTTCTTTTAGCTTTTTCAAGCTCTATAAGGGCTTGAGCTTTCGTAGTTTCAGCATTCTTTAGTTGATCCTTGAGTTTATTCAGTTCTTTTTGCGCCAAGTGAAGCTGTGCTTCTTTTGCCAATACACTCTGCGAAGGAACATAAGAAGGAAACATATAAAAACCTAATAAAATCTGATTTATAACTTCCATAAACTCGGTCTAAAGTCATTCCCCTCTTATAAAAACTCGGCTAAGTGATGCAACGGTCAACATGTAGAACCCAAGAACTGAATGTAGAAAAAAGATGAAAGTCATTAATGCCGTGATATCATAAAACTGGAAATACTCGTCTAGCATCCTTCGATAACTAAGATATATGCCGTGAGTATGTCATCAGTCTCACAAACTTCCATCGCCAATAATACTCCACGATACAATTTCTAATTTTTAAAATTTCCTACACCAGTGCCCTTTCCTAGGAGGTGTAAAATCCATGAATTTAGTCTTTATTCAGAAAACATAGTTTGGTAATTACTACAAGTTTAATCGTCCAATTTAAGAAGACAAGCACGTACACCTTATAATCAATATTTCAAATGATTAAATGGAGCCTAAGAGTTTCCGTTAATCAGGATAGGTACACAACTATTTTGCCACTTGCTAATATAATAAGTCATGCATGATACATCACATTAAGGCATGTTTTTTTCGTGTAGTTTCCCGGTCAAGTTTTATTTCTCGAGTAGCCCTCGATGCTTTTAATTATCAATGCACGCTTTGAGTATAAAATATGACACATGAGAAGCTTTTTTCCCAAAACAAAAACAGGCCAAGGGGAACTGAAATCAAAACACACATATACGATATACCTCAGGCATACAGTCAACAAAAAAATGATTTGAAAACCATTGTCCTTGTAGATAACTTGAGGATGCTATCTTTCTTAAGGTCCACCTAAAACTCCACACTCAGAGTATTATGATAGCGAACAAAGAACCGAACCTGACCTGCTGAGGGTAGGAAGCAGGGGCACGCAAGAAAGCAGATTTTTATGTCCTCTTTGCTACGTATATGTACATACAGCATGCCTCAACATCATTTAATTGGGAAAACGGTTTAGTTGAGGGTATTAAACATCAACACATCTCTGATTTGCATTTGGGAAACTAAAAGAACACATTAAGAACTACCAGTTTTGTGTGGACAAAATATACATACATACATATATATATATATATGGATGGCCAAGCGCACAAAGTTCTTGCATTGCGAGATATGGGAGGGTCTGATGTACGCAACCTTACTCCTGTTTCCAAATAGATTACTTCTAACGGAACGAACTCGTGACTCACAAGTCGCAATGAAGGCGTGATGACCCTAACTTAAAAAAATTCAAATCAGGGCTTTAAATGTATTTATAATGAATTTGGGTTCAGGGCACCAGAGACAACTGGTGCAACCAAACCAAGAGTGGCTTTCCAAATCAAAAGTATGAAAGGTAGTACGCAAAGACAGTGCAGCAGACCCAAAGACCAAAGTAAAGGCACAACCAAAGCTCAGAACGAGAAACATCCTTTGTAACATGTGTCTGCCATATAATTTAAAAGAAAAAAAAAAAGGAAGATAAAATAAGTACCTGTACAGAATGCGGTCTTGATTTCTTGATGGCAGGCCTTTCCCCTGAAAGAGCTCCTTCGTCGAATATACTTACAGCATCCTTCACAGAATGAAAGGGTGCCCGCGTGTCAATCTCTCCTACCTCCACTTTAGGAGACCCAATAATGTTCGGACCATCTTTCGCTACCATATCTCTTTGTCCAATATTCTTTTGATGACCAACCTGTTGTATGGGTAGAATAACAAAATTATTGTAATCAAGTTAAGGATATTCAGATAAGAAAAAGACAAGTACTTTAGTGACCAAAAGAAAGAAACTTGAACTAAAGACTGTAATCTTCCAAAAATTAGTTATCTATGAAACATCAAGGGCGAAAAAAAAGTATGCCAAAATTTCCAGAATGAAAGGCAAAGCCATCTCAACTACTGGATAAAAATCCAGGCACTCAATAAAGACAACTTTTTCAAATAGTAAAAACCCAAATTAATCAAGATGGTGCTTCCTAAAATTGTAAACTTGCTTTTGTTTTAATTGGAAAAAGAATACAAGTATCTTCAAAAAAGAGGCTCAAGGAGGCTCAAGGAAGAGAGGTCCTCTAACGGGGAAATGCCTTTAGCTTTCTCACTGATAAGCCTAAATATAGAACGTGTCGCAAATTTTAAGGGTCGACAAAACCATGACGCATTGATCAAATGGTCGGAAACTGTTTTGTGACATCTACAAAAGAAACTCGTTTCAGATATATGAGAATCGTTTTGAGCCCAAAACCAAAAGAATATGGTGACAACAAAAGCAAGCCCATGTTTCAAATTTAACACAAATAATTAGGAAAGTGCCAAGGCTATCCTCTGAACATCTATCCATTAGTATAAATGATTTATAGGTTAATAAAGTCAAAAAACAATAAAACAACAAACAATTTTTCCATTAGTAGAATGAACAAAATAGAAGCTACTTGATACAATGGCATATATAGACAAATAAACAAATGTTACTTTCTGTGGTTGATAAAAACCTCACATTCAAATCTTAGACAAGTAAACATGAAGAACAATTTTATGTCTTTTTACCTCTTAAATTTCTAGTGATCTTTTCACTTATTCTATCCAAACAAAATAACTAGAAACCAGTGGAAGGTATTAGATAAGAATAATATGAAGTGGTATTACTACAATTCACTGTACCATGGATGATACATACAAGTTTGACTAAGCCAAATCACAATATCTTGCAAGGGCATTCCACTTGTATATCTATTTTCATCCCTAAACTTTAATTCAGAGTTCAAACTCTAAAATGGATGCTAGAATATAGAAACTGCCCAAACCGGATCCCCTCAACTTAAAAATTGTTAAATTTATAATTGTAAATAGCTCCGTTGAAAATTAGCTTACAAGAGAAGGGTGCTTATAAGCCTATTATTAGTTGATGTGAGAAATTGTTATCTTTCACACTCAATTAAAATCCAACAAATTTTTGGATAAGCCGTACACGTGTAATTTTAGTAATTAATTTATTTATTTCTATTGCCGAATCCAAAAATTTGGTGACTCCTATGTTAAATTCGTAATTGTAACAACCTTTGCAACCGGTGTGCAAAGGGTGTATGTCTGTCTAATCATAAATAAGGGTTCAATCAATGTGAATTAATGTTATCTATAACAAAAATCGTATTGGAAAAGCATGTATTTTTAGGACACGAGACTGAATAGCATTAGATAAACTAATCTCAGCATACCCTAAATTCAAAATTTAGGATAGAGTCTCTATACCCTATAGAGTCACTGATGGGGGTGCCATAGAAAACAACAGGCTAGACAAAGATGCAGGAAAAAAAAAAAAAGTCAAAGAGAGAAAAAGTACTCAAAAAACGGATGTGAAAATAAAAAATAAGAAAAAAGGGGGAAGAGTTAAAACATAATGATTGCTTACCCAACAACCTTAATCAGTCGGAGAAAATTCTTGATCGTATTTTCCGATTTCTACCCTTTTCCGAGAATCAAAAACCCAATTCGGATCCAATCTTGATATGCACAGAATTGAAACAAAGAGAGTGGACGCAAGAGAGAGAGAGAGAGAGAGAGAGAGAGAGACTGAAATTTTGAAAGTTGTTTAGCGACAAATACTATGTCAGCTGATGGAGAATTAATTTTACTAACAGTACCTGTAGTTTTATCCAAGAGTTTATTTGGTCCCTATAGTTTTAGATGATGTCAGATTGTTTGATTCCAGTTTTTCAATTCAAATTCTGTGTTTCTCTACATAAAAATTGAATTATATTTGACTATTTCAGTTTGATTATTATTTTTTTATTTGGTTTGATAAACTAAAAGCTTTAAACTTAGTGCATTGAGCTTTTTTTGTTAATTTTTTTGTTTAAAAGTTCAATCCTTCAAATTTTCAGTAAGTTATATAAGTGATTTTTACTATGCAATCATTGTTATTTTAAGCATAAAAGGTATCCAAATTTATTATTATTATTTTCACCAATAGTCTCCAATTTTCCACTAAGTGATTTTAACACTTGATATAAGCTCCAAACCAAACGAGCTTTTATAATGATTTTTGCTATGGAATCATTGTTATTTTCACTAATAGTTTCCAGATTTTTTGCTTAAAACCTCTGGCCAAACGAGGCCTAATAATAAAACTCATACAAATGTAAAATATTTTAGGATCTTTTATTGGAATCATTTTTATTGATACAGTTTCGTACTTTGAGCAATTTAGTATTTTTAATAAGAGAAATAACTAACGTAGGGAGCACCCAATAGATAGCTTAAGCCTAAAAAATATATTCCGACTTTGCCAATACAATACCGATATAATATTTTAATATATTGACAAAATTCGGATACGCATTTTGGGGGCAATAGCTGCCTTATGGAAGCCCTTCGTTTCCAACAAAACTATAGACTGACCGACCACCTACATCACTTTCTAAAATGTGGAAACCAAATCATAACCTTTTCAAAACTTGGTATCAATTACTGTTGTAATGAAATCTACAAGTGTCAAACAGAATTTAGTAAAAACTATGGTAACCTTTGATGTAATTCACCATCTGAGACACGTAGAGGAGTGCCACGTCAGCTGTAGCACTGGCCCACTCACACGTGTATATCTTTGACTAATATTTTAGGGGTTTGGGTTTTCAAACCGAACACAAAAGTAATGTTGATGGGTAGGATTGAGATTGCATTTAATGAAGTTATATATCAATTTATTTATTTAACAAATAATTGGGGTGACGTATGATGTAGTTGGATTATGTAGAGCACTAAAAATAAAAAAATATAATTTGGCTACAAATAATAATAAAAATAAAATAAAATAAGCTAAATTAATAAATTGGAAAGATTCTTCATTCTTATTGTATCGATCACTATCTGTAAAACAATTAAAGAAATCTTATTTATAGGAATTAGGAGAATAACTAATATGGAACTAAATTTTTATAGAACATTCTCAACACAAAATCAAATCAAAACGATTAAATCTTATCAATTAAATAATATCCTAACTTATTAAAATATATGATTAATATCTTATGACTAATCTGGATCTTTGGACTATTTAAAATGATTCATGAAAGTATATTGTAATAGGAAACTCATTAATTCTTATCTTATTATTAAAAAATATTATCATGATTGATTATGACATGCCGATATGTGAAATTGTTAAATAGTATTAATAAAAACGGGTAACATTATTTTATGTTTTTTTTATTGAATGTGAATAGATTGAGTATAATTATATATATATTTTTTCAAAAGATTAAAGACTAAAATTGGGGACGCACAAAGATTATTTAACCTCTACTACAACTCGTACATATACATTTTTTTTAAAATCACAAATTTGTTTAACAAATTATACAGACAACTTCTTTTTGTTTCATTTTTGTATAGGAAAATATTTGTCACCAACTTTTCTAGTTTGTTTAGTTATTTGCTACAATTCATGAAATAAAATAAAAATTAAAAATCAGATAAATATAGAAGGTAAGAGAAAAAGTTTAAAAAGGAGGTGAACAAATCAAACGAGTGTTTGCAATAAAATATCTTCATAAATAAGATAAATATGATAGAGGCTCAACACCACTTTATAAAAACAATAATAATAATAATCATAAATCTAGAACAAGCCACTAAAACCCAATGGAGTTCAAATCTGTTTTTCTTGGATTTTATATTTTCAATCAGCATTAGTGTAAGAATTGAAATTCAATTTATTAAAAAATTAATTTTGCATACTTGTGTATATAATTTTAAAACCACTTTGATGATTGTCATTTCTTTCTCTTACGAATCCACCAAATTCACTTTCCAAAAACAGTTATAATCTCATGAAATTGTTAACTTAAAAGGCATGGTATTATTCAACCAATGTTTAAAATTTATTATCATGAAATGATAAGTAAAAACAAAAAAAAAATCTGCTGAATACGAAAAATAGATATATACTTCTATAAGCATATATACATACTACATAAATAATCAATAAAAAGTGTATAATATTTTCAAGTCCATGAATCAATCGGTAAAAGAGGCACATAATTTTAATCCATATTACGTTCATCATATATATATAGTTAAATTTTTGTTCTAAATTTTGATAATTTCATTCGGAAAATAAAAGACCAAAATCAGAATACAACAATGCTAACCATCAATAGCTTAACAACCCTTCATTTCCCATCACAAACATCACATTAAAAAAAGAAAACTTAAATTATTACAAATTAATAAAAAAATTGTGAAGGCATATACAAATTAATATGAAATTATGAAGATATAGGCATAAAAATAATTAGAAGAGAACAATGCATATTAACTTTGAAAAAATAGAAAACCAATCAAGAGATAATTTGTGTAGGCAAAAGTTTGACATTAAAATTAAGAATTAATTCATCTTTTCAATGTTGAAAAATGATTATTACGTAAACGAGGAAAAACGACTAACTCATTTAATTTGCAATAAAAGTGGAAAGTTGAAAGATAACTTATTGTACATGATGGTGATAATTAATTTTGCAATTTATATAATAAAAATAGTATGAATTGGATATAAATAGAGAATTTGTATAGTGTATTTTTGTGATAAAAGTATATGAAGCATATTAATGTATTATTGTGATCAAATTTTAAGAAATATAATAGCGAGAATACAATTTTTTTTATAAGTGAGGTGAAACTTAAAAATAAATTATTAGTTAGTACGGGAGGTTATAGAATTTTTTTATGCAGTGTCTACATAAAATTTGTATAATATTAAAATTACATGTTCCTTTAAAATTTTATAATTGTGTAACATATTTAGATTTAAAGGGTTTATCTTTTGTTAAATATAACATTTTGTAAATTTTATAATTGTGTAACATTGAATACCTTTGTTAATTTAGGATTTGTTTAATGTATATTTTGTTTATTTACCGGTCCAAACCGAACCAAACCGGATTGGCTTCGGTTCGGTTTGTACTAGTATTCGGTTCAAGAAAAAAATAGTCCGATTTGTTTGGGCTAATAGATTTGGTTCGGAACCGATTAAACCGGTTGAACACCCCTACAAGCCATCCTACTTGGAAGCACATCGACAGATATAAAAAAGAAAAGTGCTAAAATTTGCTACATCACTTGTGAGTTGGGTATTAAACGAAAATAGTTCACATATTTATAATTATTAATCCATTGACTGCTTTCGAATATCGCATAACAAGTATATGAGTGTGCAGAATGGTAATAGTGGTAGTGTACCAAAATATAGATCTCGAGAACTCTTTTAAATCGTGAACGTTTCCAGTAAATCTTAATTGAGTAGTAATTCTTGAAGAGAAAAATCTAAAATTTTTAAGTTAAATTAACAAATTCTAATTTGATACTAATCTAATCCTAAAATTGGGATTTATAATGAGTTTAGAGATCAATTAGACATCCATATAAACAAAAAACATAAAGAATTTAATAGAAAACATGAAAACAAGACATAAATATTGCAAGAAAGTAAAAAATATGAAATCAAGACATATATTTAGCTCTAAAAATTTAGCTTAACATATTGCATGAAAATAAAAAGCATGAAGTTGAGAAATAATTAAGGAGAGCAATAAAAATAAAAAACTATGAAATTTGATAAAAGAATTTGTTGTCACCCTAAAATTCTACCCCACAAAGTTTAAGAGTTAGAACAAAAATATAACTAAACCTAAATTCTAGAAAACACAAGTTGCCTATTTTTTTATTTTTTTATTTTTTTATTTTTTTGCGCATGGGCTTTGTTAAAATTTTTTGGAGAACTTCAATTTGGTCCTTAGTTTTTTTTCTTTTATACTTTAGTCCCTTAATTGATAATCGAATAATTAAATCCACTTAAATTCCAATCATTTTAAGTCCTTGGACACTTCATACTTGATCAAATTCATCCAATTTTTGTTGGAAAATATGTGATTTTTCATGAGATTTCATGAGA
>MKEJ01060948.1:0-10000 GCA_001753735.1 Embelia ribes
ATATTACTTCAATTTTCTCGCATATTCAGTTTTTATTTTTTTGGATCCAACAAGCAACTTTCCGATGGTTCCCCAAAACAGTGTTCTTTTTTAGGATAATTTTCGAAAATTGTTTCTAGAACGGTTTTGCAAAACAAATCTTTCATGTAATTGTTTATGTTTTCAAAACCGGAAACGTATATCAAGCTCTGATTGCTACTTCTATTTTCCAAAATCCTGAAAATAATGATTATGGTTTTTAATTTTTACAAGCAGGCCTTTAACGCAGGAGAAAAAAACATCCCCGAATCATTAAAACCCATCAAAGAATCAGTGTGTTCTATGCTTAGTTCCCCATCCGTAAAAGATCAGAAAAAGAGTAACCTTTCCGTAAAAACAGAAGAAAATAACCATGAAAATTCAATGGCGAGTGATAAGTGCCCGTCTCCTCCGACCCCTCAATTAAAACAAGGGGCGAGATTAGTCGACGACGGGGACTGCCCGAACCAAACTAAATCCTCAACGGGGAGAGAGACTGTGGATCAAGACAAGGAACCTAAATTTGTCGACAATACTAGTAGCAATGTAGCTGATGACATTACAACTCAGGCTAGTCAGCCTCCAAATTCGGGGGAAAATATTGTCAAGGATGAGGATCGAGGACTTGATATTAGCAAAAGTGAGAGTAATGTGTCGTCAAAACCGAACCATAAAAATTGTCAGGAGATATCCAGTGTGCCTAATTCCTACGGAAAGAAAGCCAATCGGAAGAAAATGAAGGCAAGTTTGTCTATAAATAAGCATGTTGTATGTTTAAAGCTTGATTCTTCACTATTACTAGACTTATTATTTTGATCATCCATAGTCGTAATTGTACAGATCTTGTTCGTACCTTTGATAAGTACATATGTTTTCATCCGAGCACACGCTGAATTTTGTATAAGCACATATCAAGTTCAAAATGTTTTTATAACTCAATGCCTTTTAGTGGCTTAGTTGAGTTGCGTTTTGTTGAATTGTTTATACACCCTATTACAAAATCTGTTCACAAATATGTGAATCGGGAGCGTTTTATTTATTGAGTTTCAGGTAGACTGGACTCCCAACTTGCACAAGAAGTTCGTACAGGCCGTAGAGCAACTCGGTGCAGATCAAGCCATTCCTTCTCGCATTCTCGAATTGATGAAAGTCGAAGGACTAACACGACATAACATAGCTAGCCATCTGCAGGTTCGCTACTAATTTTCATTTTCTATTGTTAAGTTTGGTCAGTATTTCATTATTTGTTTAAACCTTCGGTATGATAAAAGAATTATCACCATTATCACGACGAGAGCACTTTGTCTGATCACCATTCGTCGTGAGCTCTTTTTTTTTTTTTTTTTTGGTAAAATTCTTAAAATTCCAATAATGACAATTCAATTTTTTTTTTGTCTATTAAGCAGAAATATAGAATTCAACATAGGCACATTCTACCTAAAGAAGATGACCGGAGATGGTCACAACGAAGAGACTTGTCTCAGAGAAGTTATTATCCCCATACTCCAATCATGGCCTATCCGCCGTATCATAGTACCACACTTCAAAATGGATTGGTCCATCCGACGTGGGTCCCACACGGAAGTTACCCCTCGGGGTTCCACACGTGGGGACCCGCTTATTACCCGCCATGGAAGCCCGCAGAAAGTTGGCAGCCGTATCCAGGGGTAAGATTTGCTCTCTTGTGCATGTGTTGATTTTGGCGAATACTTGTTTTTCCAAAGAACAAAGCATGGTGTTAATTTGTGAGAGGCATGTACGATTTCACAATGCTATGATACAGGATTTCGATTTTTCCTTCATTTTTTTTTCCTTTTCAGCTAAATGATATGCGATCTTTGTTCGTGATCTTGATTACGGTATTTCAGATGCACGCCGAGGCATGGGGTTGCCCTGTGATGCCGCCACTTCGCGGGTCTTCTCAGTCGTCCCCCCAAGTGAGTACTTCGGGTTTTACGCAGCTTTTCCATGTGATTGAAAAGTTAAGTTTCAATTTGTTCTAAACAAATTTTTACCATGTAGGCACTAAACCACTAACAATGTGTTATGTGGAATGTGCAGAATGTTGATGATTTTTGTAATGCGAATGCAGTGCATGGTAGCTACAGTGTTCCTCAAGATTTATTCGATCTTTATCCGGTAATTTCAATCGCTTTACAAGTATTGACTTGTTTGGTTGCAACTTATAAGCTTCAGCTTTTCAGATTATTTGCTTAAAAGCTGGATAGTATTTAGCTGCTCAGCTGTTAAACTAAATTTATTTTTTGTTTTGGCCAAAATAAGTTAGAAGTTTTAAATTGTATGCATTCAATTTTTTTTCTCAATTAGAAATAAGTTGGCTTATTTACTTAATAGTTGCAAACAAACGAACCATGTCTGTGTCATTTAGCCTTATCTCATACTCTGATCATATACCTATTAACCTACTAATTGTTGCTAATGTTACCCATATGTATTTAAAGTTTTATTGGTTTATTATGTGATAATACTACTCAAGTGAATGTATAGCCACTCAAGGCTCTATCTATTTTTGTTGGAGGAAAAAATTTTGCAAACCAATCTATTTCATATATAAAAAACTTAAAAGACATGATATTTTTCCTTCTTCCCATTAAAATTATCCATGTTAAATAAGTACATGTCAATACTACATTAATTTTATGAAGGGGGCTAGAGCAACCGAAAATATCCCAAGGCCAAGTAGCTACGTACACTGTGTGTCTATAGCAGGTTCAAAACAATTCTGGATCATTTGATTAAATAAGTCAGATTAATAGAGTTTTTCTATTTTAATTTGAACTATTAATGTTTAATCCAATGGCCCGGAATTGTCTTGAGCCCGACACAGTGACACTGTGTTTGTTGCTACTAGGCCCCAGAAAATATCCAAACATGTCCCGAGCACTCGTCCAAGGCCTGTGTTTGTGCACCCGTGATGATCCATAGCATGATTAGCGGACTGATCAAGGCTCCCCCTAACTTTTTTTTTCCTGCAATCTAGTACATCGACTTTTAAATTTAATTTACCAAAACAAATAGACATCCTCCTCTAACTGAAAATTCTGATCCGCCACCGAGTAACATCGCGCTAATCGTGTCTTTTGTTCGGATTTTATTATTTATTATTTTTAATTTTTGCAGGCAGAGGAAGAAATTGATAGAGTAGTTGAGGAGGCAATAAGCAAGCCATGGCTGCCCCTTCCCATAGGCCTCAAACCTCCTTCAACCGATTCTGTCCTCACTGAGCTCGCAAAGCAGGGGATCCCCACCGTCCACCCATGCCACGTCACCAACCACCTCTGATGTGGCACCACCACGTGGGTCCTACATGAGTGAAAATAATTTGGTTAGTTTTACTAACGGTCCCTATAGTTTATCTAAAATTCTATTTGGTTCCTGTAGTTTCAATTGAAACAGTAGTAGTGCCCATATATATTATTGGTCATTATTATGCACACAAAGTCCGCTTAAATTGGTGTTTTTACGATCATTTATGTTCATTCTGTTCCCTACTTTGAGCGCTTTAGTAATTTTGATTACCGCTAGAAAAAACTCTGGAAGGGAACAAGTATGTAAATATTGCTTCCAATTCGGGGACCAAATTTCTCATTGTTTTTGAAGTTTGTCGGACCAAACTGTTACAAATGAATCTACCGGGACCAATTAGAATTTTGATAAAACGTTGTGGGGATCATTAGTCTAATTTCCCTAAATCGACCGATTCATTTTCAAGAGAAAGAGACAACAAAATAGTATAAAGTCCTATTTCATCCAATCCAATGCCAGAACCAAAAGAGGGAGAAAAAAAAGTTCTAGATTATTTTTTTTAATATAAATAATTAAAAAAATATTTATTTATTTATTTTTATTGTTAAATTTTATTTATGTGGTATGGTCTCACTTTTTCGATTCTTTTCCAGTGTAAGAGCCTCTCAACCCCAAAAGGAGAGGAGGGCCTACTCCTAATGTTGTGCCAACGGCTGAGATTAAGCCAACTATATTTGAGAATCAACGTGCGGTTGAAAATCATTGTGTGTACGCTGGTGCAGTCTGTTTGGCTTTGATCAGTGTAGTGGGGGAGCACGAGGGACAATGATTAAAATTCTGTCCAGTTTTGATGTTCAATTTCTTGTCATGTTTCTAAGAAAATGGATTTTATTTTTTTTATAAATGATTAACGTGATAAATTTAGGTAATTCAAAACAATTGCAATAATATTATTCAAAGTTTATTTGAAAATAAATAAATAAATGATATTCTTTGGTACTGAGTATAATACAAAATATTATTTGTGTAAAATGATACTAAATATAATTTGAAAAATACTACGGATATCGTTGTAATTTACTTAATTTAATCTTATTAATCCTTTTGCGAAAGAAAATAAAAAATTAATTTTTTAGAAGCATGACAAATTCTGGACGTTAAAACATGACATAATTTCAACGAGTAAATGGTGTAACAGGGAGAAATAGATCTTGAGTCACGAATAAAATTTAATAATAAAAATTTTGGAATTTGTTTGTAAATATATGTGCTATTTTGATTTTGTTGTTTAGATGTGTTGACTCTTAGTCAAATACAAGAGGGAGGATGAATTGTGTTAAAGTATTACTTAATTTTTTTTTGATTAAATAGTCTTTTAAAAATTTTATTACAAGAAAATTAATAAAACAAATAACTTACATGAAAAGCATTAGAGGGATAAAAATTGCAAATAGAGCTTTATAGTTGTTCGGTCAACTCCCAAACGTTGTTTGAGATTCGCCTTATCAATAAAGGTTTGTGCCAATTGCTAGTTTCATAAATGCTAACTCTTTGTCACTTGAGACAATCTCTCAAGTTGAACCAAAACACTTTAAGTGTAGTATAATTTTGGACTCTAGAATAGTGACAAGAAAATCTCTAAGTTTATACGAATATTAAAGAATTATGTTATAGAAGCTATGAAAGTAATGGAACAACTGAGAGTGAGAAGTAGAGTGAGAAGTAGAGAGGTATTGTAACTATTGGATTTTTTGAACTCCTTCTCGAGTACTTCTATTTGTAGTGTTGTGTTTGGGTCGAGATATGACAAAAATTCTTAAAATGTGGTAGTGAATTAACAATTTTTATGATCAAGTTTCTGTCCGTATGTGGTCATCTTCTTATCCGTATACGGATTCTTATCCGTATGCTCTCAGCTTTCTGTCCATGTGTGATCACTTGTCTGTATGTTGTTGATATACTGTCCGCATACGGTGGACCTTATGTCCGTGTGCCAACTGCCTTATGTCCGTATGCGGTCTCGTGTCCAAATGTGGTTGTAATATGTTTGCTGTTATTTCATTTTCAACTCAATTTCTTTCTTTGATCACTTAACAAATATTAGTAATCTAATGAGTATAAGTTAAACTTTGTTTCTGACTCATTTTTCATTATTAAAATATATTTGATCAAAATTTAGATTAATAATATATTTAGAATACTCTTTTCGGAAAACGAGAGGTCCCAAAAGCCTCTCTCTTCGGTGTTTTTTGTCTGTTATTGGTGAGGATGGTGTGAATGGGACCTAAATTATTGCACTTATTTTTTTAGAAAATTTTAAATTATAATAATTTATTATTTAAATTTAACAAAAATATCGAGTTGTATATTTTTTAATGTAAAATGAGGATAAATTTGATTTTTTATTATATTATAATATTAAATTATTATATTATAATTAATTTTAAAAATATATTATATAATAATTTGTAATTTGTGGAGGAAAAAATACATGATAAGTAGTTGGGACCCGGGGGCATATGTGATAAAAGCTCACCCTTTTTACCACCAAACTGAGTGAGAAAGAAAGTGCAGTGAAACTCTCATCTAGATCAATAAGTTTATGGGTTCAATCATAGTGTCCAAAATAGGTATGGAAAGTCGAAAATATGATTTAAAAATAAAAGGGAAATGGGGATACAGTTATAAATTTTTCAAATATGATTGTAAAACGTATTGGAAACGTAGAGAAAATATGCGTTTTTCTATTCCAGTATTGAAAAATATTTTTTAAATTTATGAATACCCGTTATACTTGGTTTTCTATACTTATATTTGATACTTTTTATGAATATATTATTCATAATTAAAAAGAATATGCATATTTTTTTTTGTATTTAGCATAAAAATTCTAAAAATACTATATTTTATTATATTTTATTATTTTTATTTAATTTTGTATGAATATGTATTCGTCAAATTTTTTATAAATTTTTTAGCAGCATCCGTAATGTTACCGACGCATTTTCAGGATATTTTATGCACGTTTTTCTTCAAAATTTTTCAATGTTTCGTCTTGGTCCTGAAAATCCATTTCCCACCCAAAAGCAATGTTTCGGATAACTTTGGGTTTAATTTTGCTTAACAGCTGGCCGTGAGGCCTAAAACTTAATCTGCTTCTCATATCCTTTGCGTCTTTGCACTAAGTGTATGGTTCCACCATGAGTTAGTAGCCATTATCTGTGGCTCAAATATAGAAATAGTGGCGAATAACTTCTTTATTAAAGCACAGTATTATACTATAAGACATGCTTGTTTTGAATCCAGTATTTTCATAATAAAATTTTTTTCTTTTTAATGAAAATCTGTATAAGCAATATTTACTTAAAATTATGTTTTAATAAATAAATATATATCTCATCTTCTATATGATAGATGATCTAGTATGTAAAAGTATGACTTATACACATAAGATTAGATTATTAGTTCTTATAGAATATAAGTTTTATGTTTACAATTTTATATGGAAATGGACACACCATTGATAAATTGTAGTACATAATTTTAGTAGGTTTATCTTGAATACGGAGAATGATACAGTCCTAACTCCTTATACTAGTAAACTTTGTGTATCAAATAGGATCGTGTCGAGATAATGATTTTAGTACAGATTATATAAGGCAGTTGATGCCTCGTGGTTATGAATATTGTTTATACTCTTAATCCTTAAATTATTATTTAAATATATGTGGACTATGTTTGTTATTTTGATTCATAGAATAGTGAGATTCGTTATGAATCAATAAACTCGGTGAGTTAAATGATAACATTTTTTATATGGTATTTATCAATAATTGATGGAATTCATGTCCCTGAATAGGGATTGATGATACTCCTTTAAGGAAACCTACAAGTTGTGATGGTATAAAACTCTACAGATGGATTTTGTAATCCGATACGTCAAATAAGTTAAGTGAAAGATTTTAACGAAATTTAATATGCTAATTAAATTGGTTTGTCAATAATTTTATTTATTAGCAAGTATACGTAATATTAACGTGACGATTTTTAATAAACATTAATGATATGGAAACTAAATTATAAATTCGTAATATTAAGAGAGAATTCAGTTAGTGGTATTGATTGTGATTTATGTGAATAAGGATTATCTTGGTAGATAAGATTGAATTCAAATTTGCATAGGATGTTGTTTCTAATATTTTACCATCAGATCCCTATTGTAGCCTATTTAAATATGTTCCATAGGCAGAAAAGAAACACACAAATTAGTTACTTCTTTTGCCACAGACGTAGAGATCATACCCTCTCTCTCGAAGCAAGATGTTTAACAAGAATACAACGCTGTGCGACTAGAATACAATAGAAGATCGGAGGCTATGCGACTTCCTTCTACCAGAACTTTGTTGTTGGTATTCACGATATTTGTACACACAAATTTCGTAGGTATAATTCTATCATATATGGTAAAACATAATCAATTAGTAATATTATATGTACACGCTATTATAGGATATGTAAATATTTTTTTTTTGCTGCGCTCGATCACAAAGAAGTAGCTACGTCAGTAGCTCATTCTCTCCTTTCTAATCGCGTGCGCGTGTGTATATATATAAAGCTCACTCTTTTTGCAATTCTAGAGCTGATTTGATATCTTGCTTATCCATGATAGGCGAATTCAGGATTTTTGGACAGGAGGACCGAATTTTACTGTTTTATATAATTTTTTTTTTATTTTTTAGTAGAAACTAGGTTATTGAGGTATAAAAAAATTTCGACATTTATATGAATATTTTGAAAAAATTTTGGGATTAGGAAGGGCCATGCCACACGGGACCGCCACTGGCTACGAGCTACCACTGCCGTGCTAATTAATCTTTGTAGACAACTCAAAATCTTGCAAACATACATTTGGGGTAGACAAACGTGGTCATTGGGTTCTAATCAATTATTAGTAAATGATTGTCACGTCCTTGCAGCATAAATAAACAGGTGGTAAGCTGCCATAGCAAAAAAAATTTAGTATTTTTCTTATTATCTAAAATTACATACGATATTGGTGCTAAGCTAACGGTAAGTCTAATCAAACCTCCTCTATTGGTGCTTTTCTCTATGAAATACTTAATCCTAGTATACGTTTTGCAGTGTTCCCATCATGTCCAACCCGTTTAATTAGTACCTAAAAAATTTATACAATTGGTTTTAAAAAATTATTTGAATCAAGTACATAAATATACAACTTATGATTCAAGTCTAACGAAATTTTCTAATCTGCTTTTGAATTCTGAACTTGAAAAATTTCTTAACATTTAAAGTTCAAAGAATAGAAAATTTTTTGTTTTATAAAATAGCCATACAGAATATATTTAATGTTATTTATCTGGGTATTGGGCCAAGAGCGTTAATCAGATAAACAATAAGAAAGATAAAAGTGGATCATATTGAGGCCCTAATATGGCAATGTTTACTGAAATTTTTCTTTTGATAATCACAAATGTCAGATGGGTTTTACCAAAAAAAAAAAAAAAAAAAAAAGAAAAAAAAAATTGTGAAGGAGAAATTAAGAGTTTGCTTTTATATATTGTCCATAGGAGGATTTGAGTAATATTAAATTTTTTATTTCTTTTATATATTCAATTTTAGCATCTATTCGTGGCCAATTTACGACCAGTTGGTATATACAAAATTTTGTTGTGGTTGTTTTACTCATCTTTAATTGCTGACAATGTATTTCATTAAATTTGAAAGTTTTACGGAAATAGGGTCGAAATACAATCAATTAAAACTACCGGATCGGAAATGGATTTCCACCAAATGGTAGGGACTTCAACGTAATTTATCCTAAACTTTGATAAAATGCGAACGAAATTTAAAACGTACTTATTGTATATATGATATCGTTGAAAAAGTAGTGTTTTACATATTTTTATCCAAGAAATTTGAATAGAAATACCGACAAGCACGTATAATGTATTCTTCGCCAACTAGTAGAATGCTTGGCCCCAGTAGACTCGCGAATTTACGAAGGTGCGGTTAGTGGAGGTCACTTTCTAATCTTTATTGATCTCTAAACCTCTCTCTCTTCGCATGTACATATGGTTGTCGATATCTACTTTGATATATGATCGAATAGATTGATACAATGAATCGTCTTTTGTGGTCCTAAAAGGTGAAAGATAGAAAGCGAAGGGGAATTCGGAATTTTCTAGAGTTAATCATCTAATCTTAAGAGTTGACTTCATCTTATTGAAAATTTGGCTTATAAGTCGCTTTTTAACCTGGTTGTAATCACTTTTTTGTGGATCAACTACTGTCATTGAGAACGACTACGACAAAAAGATGCGATGGTAGTGGAATTCTCTTATTTTCTTTAATGCCGTTTTCCTGTTTTTGTTTATATTCCAGATGTAACTCAAATTTGTAATTTCAGAGCTAAATAACTTTATATTATTGAAAATTGTTACTTGACATTTGAATATATTCCTCACGAGCATTTGGTGCCATGTGTTGGTATCAAACAAACACACGAGTACTATCCAGTCTTGATACTACTTGTTGGCAATCTAAACGCAAATACTTTTGTTGAATAATACGCAGTGAAACAATCCAACTAGATAATACCGTTCCTGTATTCTGTGTAAACCTAGCGAGGTAAGGTAGACAACTAGAACAAAATAGAAAGAAAAAGATATAACTAGCAAAACGATATAACGTGGGA